>JAQIWI010001185.1:0-18353 GCA_034698825.1 Deuterosminthurus bicinctus | reverse complement strand
GGGATTTTACAATGTTAATGGCATATGTAAAGTCCTTATGTAAAATCCCATTGAGCGGCGCTTTCCTTACCTCTACCGGACGTTGCAAATCATGTACAGCTCTAGGTTGGTGACCTCAGGAACGATGTAAGCAGTAACTCTCAAGTCCAAGTCAGCCTTGATTAAGACAATTCAAAGAATTTTAACATATGATCAAGATAGATATACGCTACGCTTGCATTTTTATTTACAAGGAAGCAATTGTATTAGCACAGAGCTCCTTCACATATCAAATATCAGACCCCTGTCGTTCCATTAGCACAAGAACAAAGTGCTCAACTCTGCTAATTTTCTTCTTATACGAGCAAATTAGGTGGATTTCTTCATGTAAAAGTTTGCAGGATTAAGAGTACATTAGCCCACATGGTAACGTCGTCAAAGTTCAATCACCTTTACTTCTAGTGAATCTTTAAGCCGGGACCCATTAGAACACTGTGGACACAAGTGCAGTTAGTAGTCCTTGTGAATCCATAATAGCGCGTTTTCTATAGTATAAATCATGTTTGTATAGTAACTCATTTATTCGTAGTGTATGCAAATATGCAAATCACTTTTACTTTTCCAGTGAGCCAAATGCGGACATGCTTCGGTGCAATATTCAGGCCACCTAGTGCGTCCATCAAGCCCAGATCAGCTCTCGGTTACAGTTCCAATTTCTTGATCATTTGTAATTCATATTGAGCGCATTCCCAAAGGTACTGTCGTCATCTTCTCATTCCTCTCGTCCACTGAAATCAAAGACCGTAACTGGGATATATTTAAAGCTGTTGGCAATAATGTTATGCTTTCTCAGTATGGCCGTATGGGTCGGTGATTATACTGGGAATGTGGCTATTATAGCCTTGGTAGTTGCGTTTCCTATGTTGAGCCCCAACCCTACAGACACGATACTTGAAGCTGAATCATGGGTTTGTGGATGCTGATCAAAGAACTTTACCATAATATCCAATCTCTCACTATAGTTGCCTCAGAACAGAGCTTTATCTTTCGTAAAGTAATTTTTGTAGTCATCAAACATGATCCATTAGGTTTGTTGATACTTACATTCTTGTCTGTTGAATCAGTTCAATGCCCTAGGCTTTTGTTGCCGGTCACAGCAACATAGGTTGGATATAAGACCAAACAGCGTTTCCTGTCAGCGACCTGCAGCAGCAGCACAATGCTGAGAGATTTAGTAAATTGGGAGACAAGGAAACATAAAGCACTACACGTGCTTTATGAATTTGTATTGAACGTTATTAACTTGTGAACTGAATGCCCGTGGAAAGAACCAATCTGAGTAAGACTACAATAATGTTATCGGCCTTATTTGTTGTTTGATCTGAAATGAAATTGGATAGCGTACGTCCAAAACGGAGGGAAATCATGATCATGTTTTTCCGAGAAAAAGCAATATTAATAATAATCGGAGCGAGTTCAAATGAGTCTTAGTTGGATGGCTTGATCTCTCGTGTATTACTCACTCCGTTACCTTGTCTGTGTGGAAATCTAATTTCTGCACAATAGAAGTGTGTCGACGCAGTTTCTCTAATACGCACTTAGTGAAATTTACTCTATATGCCACAGGCTCGCTGGCTTGACTTTTATTAAAAAAGACACACAATTTCCAGTCTTTTCCATCCGGGTCGGTCTCAAGTCCAACGTCACGAGGACTCAAAACCACATGACAGGTGCTATGAAAATTAGACACAAGTACAGACGCTACAGAACTTAGCTCTGTTTGGCTTAGATTTCCTGCGTCAAGCTAATAATGCGGCTCATATTTGTTAATCATCTCAAGGTATCTGCCGAGAGATTAATTGGCTCGTTGAGACGGGAAATATAACACTTTAAATTCTATTCGCAACCTTTGCCAAGTTGTGCTGCTTGACAGCTTGACGGGTTCGATAAAATATTTAGTTAAGTGGTGAGATTTGCTTTTGATCAACTCTGACGTTGTCGTTATAGAGAGGACGTTGATATTGTATCCAACTTGTACGTGAGCTACAGTGAGCTGTCCTGTGGGATTTATTGACAATTGTCCTGCTTGCGGTTGATGTGTGTATGCGTAAGTGGATTAAATTTGGATTTGAAACGGCTTAATTCATTGAGTCTCAGGCTGGATCTGCTTGTTAGCAGCACGAGCGATGAAAGTTTATCAAACATAATCAATGTTCTGCGTTCATTCCTATAGGACTTAAGCAAAGCTTTACCAAAGCTGCCAGCTGTGCAAATACATATTTCACTCTTCTACAGCAGCAAACCAAAGGGTTTTAATATAAAAGCTTGTCAGATATTTGAGCCTGTACTGCCTCAGACTGTTTTTCATTGTCACATTATTCGTAGTTCCGGCATCTCTTCCAACTCAAATCCACAAAATACGACATTACACCCACCACATTCATCAGTTATTCCAATGTATTTTCAAACTTTATAATAAACCAAGTCAGTTGGATTTATTTACCAAAGTTGGTTCCCAAAGCTTCATGTACTGTCAATCTTACTTTGCCCGTCGGTTTTTATTTCAAAGTCAAATGAAGCAACATGTGTGTGATTACATTCAAAGCTGTTGTATGTGAAGCCTTCTCACGGTATTGCACAGCGTCTGTGGTTTACCCGGGCTATTCATGTGGCTATGGCAGCCTCCTTAGCGTTTCACAAGCCTTCTTAATGGTCCCGTGTTGAGCCGATTACACCCGCAGTAAAAGACTTACGAAGTTGAATGTATTTGTGGCTAAGGGGATGAGTGTATCAAAGAACTAAAAATATCAAACCCTTCGATAGTTGCCTTCAGATTGACCTACTTTAACCTTCTGTGAATTGTCTTATTGAGCCTCACTAGCAGATCTTTGAGAAGCTTTGATCCTCACATTCTTGTCTGTAGTATCAGTTGAATGTCTTGCACTGTTTATTTTCCATTACAGCAACCCCGCTCGGCTGCTTGGACTTGTTCTCTGCTTCCCCGCCTGTTTGTTTTCTTGCTCAAATCCAATTTCTGAATGACAGCAGCATCCGTGCTGTGAGCTACGGCTTGTGCAAATCCACGTGCTCTCCCATCCTTTATTCTATCGGCTCGTGTCGTGTAAGTAATCCATCTGTACAATGACGATCACCAGCGGCGGTAATGGCGATGTGGCGGGTATTGCCCCTAACTGTTATTTCCACTCCATTCAATAGTAACTTTCAAAACAGAGACGCCCTGCCGAGTAACAACAGTTCAGTCACCTGTGTCAATGGTTTATTTAGCAAGGGCTTAATGGAATAGTGCAGATGTGTAACTCTCGTAAATCTGTAACAGTTTGCTTCCAAGCCACTGCACTGTAAGGACGGGGCAGCGTGTGTTAAGTAATACGAGCAAGTACAGGCACATAAGAGCTTGGGCGGCTAAAATTTTTAAATGCAGGAACAAGTGACACCTACGTTTAATATAGTTTTTGTGTTGGTGCAGATAGCCGTAGGAAAGTCAGAATCATAACTTAAAGTGGCTTCTTAACCTGTCCAATTGCCCGCCTTTTCCCACAGGAATCCATTTCTGAGTGGCAAGCGTGTTGTATTTCTTCGTAAGCTTACATATACTGTAACTTTACTATTTTCACGTGCAAAACGTGCGCATGCCATTCTCTTTCCTCTCCTATTACTCCTAGTACTTATCTTGTCGTCTCAGTGTCTACTACGTGCACTCTGTACAAACACATCTGGCACACCAACACCTGCCAAATAAAATAATGAAACTTCCACGCTGTTGTTTTATCTGGCTTTGGACGCTTACAAGATTCATGAGGTCTTTAGTACGTATTGCGTTCCGCTTGTCTCTTGAGTTTTTCACACGTCGTCCGGACTGAGCACAATTATTGAATTTGCAAAAAGACAAGGCCAGGTAGGCTGGAAAAGGCTCCAGTGAAAAGAACTCTTATTCTAATCAAACCCAGCTTGAACTCCTCCGCGTAGAAAGTTCAAGCCGCCTATGGAGTCTAGACCGATTTTAGCTAACATTTGCCTCGTTAGTGTTAGTGTGTCATTGAGACCAAAAATTTAAGTCACCAAAGCTTGCCTTCAACCCCTCCATGTAGCCAGTAAACTTTCCTGGAATTCTAGTCTTTGGATCAAGTGTCCGCGTCCGCCTGGAAAAGGAGGGAATGCTTCAAGCCGCAAAACGTCAAAGACCTTGTGGGCAGCTGATGGCATTTGTAGCTCTTGGGTAGAACAAATGGAGAATCTTTAATGTACTCGGCTGACAAGACATTGTGGTCACTGAAAACCACATAGCACGTGCTATAAACTTTATGCAAACGTGCAGACTGGATTTACATGCAAGCAACCTGCTTGCAACTGTGCTTGATTCAGACGCCATTCAACTGCCCTTTTTATATAAATTGCATTTCTAGCTGGGTCGGAGCCCTTTAATGTCCATGTAGCTCACCTGGGTAGTGATGCCTTCAGTTGAAATCTTGCCTAGCGAGTTCAATAGTGCTTTCAATCTGTGAGCAGGGGCGGATTTTGCTCCAAGTTTCGGGGAGTGCCAATTGAGAATTTTTGAATTGGTGCATTTATTTAGACGCTTTCTAACTGACATATTTCTAACCTTTAATCTACGCGGCTTTGCCTTCGCAAGTTTTCCTTGAATGGCCATTGCCATCTTGTCAATAGACAAACTCTTGTGAAAGTTCAACAAAGCTGCGCAATTTAATCGAAGTTCAAGCATTAATGAGCTTCTTGATACCTCCAGTCTGTTCATGGCTGAAAAACACTGAACATTTCGCAACTGGCAATGTGATGAATACTTGCAGCTACTGTAAATGTTGGGGGTAATATTATGTGCCCCTATCTAGGGCTGACGATGGTAGAATCTAAGAAAAAAAACATGAGAACTTAATAAAATTGAAACTAGCCAACAAAATGTAATACCTTTTGACCGTTCCTTTTTGCACGCCCAAAGATCTTCAAACGACAGTAAAATGAGATCATTTTGGTAGAGTTTAGCGCCAATGACATACATTCATCTACAGTTTCCAAGAGTATGGACGGAATAAGACCATGTAGTGCAAAAGCCTACAGAGGTCTTGCCGAACATAGCTGATTCAGATTATCAACGGAATGATCCAGTAGTTTCAAAAATACTGGATCGAGATGGTACTCCTGTGGGCAGCTCGAAAGGTCTAGGTAGCAAAAGCTTTGACTCTTCGTCACACGAGGGACAGTCAAATTGACCATCAATTCAATCGGCAAGCTTGAACTTCTTCTCGCATTTAACTTTCAAGTCCGCTTTTGCATTTTTATTGACCCACTCGAGTGCTTTTATTGTGATTTGAACATGTTACATGAACCAATTGCAGAGAAACGCTCTCCAAGGTTGAGATGAACTCAGGATGCTTCAATGCGTATTCAAAAGCAAATGCAATGGAACAATTTTGTGCGTCACATGTCTCTTGGATTTTTTCCAACGTTACTAGAAATTGTTTATAGAGCAAGTGAAAAATTAAAGCGATTCATCACCAAGTTGGGCGAAATAGGCGAGTTATCTTCTCTGGCTTCAAATTAGCTGACTGTACAATTCTTTTAAGTTTTGCAACTTGTTGCGGGGACGTAGAAACGAATGCAGACACTGTGGACATAGTCCCAACAGTGTTTATAACTAAGGCGATATCACAGGCTTTTGAAATTGACAAGTGCAAGTTACGAACATGACTTAAACAAAGAGTTTAAAGAGCTTTTGGCTATTCTTTGAGTACTAAACCTTGAAGACCTTTAAGCTTGGCACTCGTATTTCTTCCACCGTCAAAGCCTTACCCGCGGCAATTGTCTAAATCCAAACTGATTTCTTCTAGGAATGAGCATTAGGCGACTTTCAGTCCCTCCGCCGTTGTATCTTTGTAAATACGATAAAGTCCTCGCGAAGCAACAAGTTTCGGTATCAAGTTAAAAAATAATTTCATAGAAGAGCAAAAGATAAAATAAGATAAATTAAAGAGTTCTGGAAACCCGCCAGACTCTGCAGTACTGCACGACGTTACACTTGATGCTTCAGGAGCGTAGATGGAGTAATTCAGAGAGTGCTGAAATGCTTTGGATTTTGCCAGAGCTCAGATGATATAATGTAATCATAATATAATTTCTGGCTCATAACTTTCGTTAGTAAATTTTAACTGCGAAAGATTATAAAGAATACCCGAAAGGACATTTTACCTAGTGCATGCTCAATATTTTCGGGGGGTGCCAGTGCCACAGTGGCACCCCCCCCCCCAAAATCCGCCCCTGTCTGTGAGAATTCCTTCCAGCTCAGGATGCTCCAGTGAAAGAAGACTATGATGAGGAAAATACTAAACTAAAAGAATCCCAAGGGATCATTTCATGCAGATCTGTAAAAGTATTTAAAGAACAAGAGGAGAGGCAGCAAAGCGAATGGAACTTTGATCTCTTATCTTTGACGGTAAGATGACTACCGGTTTGATGTAAGTTGTTTATTGTTGTTTGCTTTTTGCTTTAATAAAGAAAAGCTTACAATTCCCATCATGTAATCAACAAAGTGCTGCAAAGAGGTCTGGATCGGTTTAAAACGACAAAAGAAACAACAGTTGGTTCAAAATTTCTTCCCAAATGTCCGACATCACCGAATACGTAACTTGTGTAAAGGGTCCAATGGGAATAGCGAGAACTTTAAACGCCTTTGCTTTCAGCATCAATTTCTTTTTCTCACCTCTTCCACACAATCGCAATGCCTCGCAGTGACCAAAAGACAATAACTTTTCCGACAGCAATTGCTGAGAGATTTGACTCACACTCACGGCTTCATACAGAAAAAGCGTAAGGAGACGTACAAGCGCAAAGGCAGTTATCGGACAGCAAATGTAGAGCAAAAATGGGGCATTTGTGTATCTTATGGTGAGGAATGAAAACATTGTGATTCCTCCTGAAATTGTGATAATACGTGGAACTAGAATCACTTTGAACCAATCGTTCGCCGTCCTCGTGAAGACTTGCCAGCAAGTAAATATTCTCTCCACTTCGTTTCGACGCTCCAAATTGACAATGTCGACCCATCTGAAAAACAAAGGACATTTAGGTTCAAGTTATGAAACAAAACAATGAGTACCCTGACTTACTGTATTTCCTCTCCGTATGTTTTTATTGTTTGAAGTACTGCATGTGCCATAATGGACAAGAAAGCAGGAGGTAACAACAAAATTGAAACAGTAGCAGTTATCTCTTTCGTTACGCACGAATTTATTGAGATCCCAATACGATGAACAGTGAACACAAGTGTTAGCAATTTGAAAAACCAGAAAGGGACGATTCGTAGGCCCTTGGGAACAGAGTAATGACCTCCGCCCACCTAATTGAAAGGAAGAGCATGGATTGCGATTGATAAACGTAGGAACGCGGCAGAACAGGACTCAGTTAACTTTGTAAATTTTTTAACTTGAAAATAATGTTTTATGATCGAAGTCAGCCAATTGGAGCCATTTTTGCGGCTTTTAGTAAGGACCAGAGGTGTGGCCCGTGACAGATGTCCGTGGGCAAGCCCGGCCCGGCCCGTGCCCGCGGGCACGGGCCGGGCATGCCCGCTGAATCGCCAAAATGGGCGGGCAGCGGGCGGGCGGCGTGGAGCACGGGCAAGTCACGGGCGCCCGTTCCGTATTTTACGGACAGTGGGCGCCCGTTAGAAGCCCGCAAGTAGAAATTTGCAGTTTGGCCTGTCATGAATGGTTTAAAAATGGGGATAAAACGACTAATTTTTACAAATATTTCATTCAACGAATTTTTTTTTCTACTGCGGTGCTAGAAATAGGAAAAATATGAATTTTAATACACAAACTTGAATTTGTGGGCGGCCCGCGGGCCTTTTCGGGCGGGCTGAGCAACGAAACGGGCGCCCGTGGGCGCCCATTTTCGCGAAAAAAAATTCGGGCCGGGTCGGGCGATTTTGAAAAAAAAATCAACGCGCCGGGCGGGCTGCCAAATTGTCCACGGGCCACACCTCTGCCACAGACAGATCATTATTATAGAATTTTCCCAGTCAGGTTAGATTTTGTGAAAATCTTGTACATAAAATTTTATCTGAGAATAAGAGTATAATGTCGATGAAAGTTTCAAGTTTCAATGTCTGTATAGTCTGTCTTAGTTTATTCGGCCGATCAATACTTCGCCCTTACATTCAACTTAGTTACTGAATGATATGATGATCACCGCACGTCCCAATTCAGAATTTGTAGATTTTACTCGAACTTTTCCATCAATTTGTCATAAAGGAAATGGACCACCATGTGCGTGACACTCAACGCTAAGGTTGCATCCATTCAAATGGCTCTCATCAATCTTCTGGTCCTCATAAGAATACCCTCAGGTACAGCAAACAAACAAATACTGATCTCAAATAAATCGAACCCATCATTGTTGACAGAAAATTCAAATGCACTTTCTACGTACGACCCCAATCGAGTTGCAAACTCTCGACCAAAACATGTCATGTTCCCCACCCATCGAAATTTTTCTCCACCAGAAACGATCATGGAACTTCACAAAGACTAACTACACCTGTTGCATCCCCAATGACGTGCAAGACCGCAAAAATTGCTGCCCTCACCCCTTGATCCCATCAAACGAGTCAAATAGTGATACAGGATTTGAACCGTTCTGTTGTGACACAGAAACTGGGCATTGTTGCACCAAAGTGGAACTGACCACGATATATAACACAACTGAATATGTCTATACAGAGCCAAAGACCGGTGAATATTGTGTAACGTATAGAACGGACAGCCATCCCCATGTTGCCTGCGACTATTGTTCAAGCTGATACGGCGATCTCCACTACTGGCGGTGGGAGAAACTGGTTATGTGGAGTTGTACTGTTCTCGCTCTCAGCCAGATTTCTGTTCCCTTTTGAATTCAGCAGCCCTGATTCCTCCAAAAATGCTTCCTCCTCAAGTGTCCAATGTGTGAAAAATAAGGTGATCCGCCGATCGTACGGAAGCCCTTTCGGAAAACCAGACGGCGATTCAGTTGCAATCGTATGGTTCGTCACGAGCCCCTACGTCCAGCGAAGCAAACTGCTCAATGAAAATTTTGTTCTTGAACCAATTCGGAAGTTGCCAGATAAGATCATGCGATCCCCTTCATCTTTTTCATCACAATCGTCGCCATCTCACTGCTCTGCACTGGCAACTGCGCTCCCAGCCTTGCTCCTTGGAGCGATATGCTGGGCAGTGGCTTTTAATTTCCGGTTTTTCTGGATCAAAAAAGTACGAATGGCCATTCGCGGGATAATCGTATGTTTAGAAAAGCGCCGTTGAATAATCCAAGACAATTATTGTCTTCCTCCAGAAGACCAACGAAAGTACCATGCGCGAGGTCGCTACCAGTTGCACAAATCCCTTCAAGACTCGGATCGCTCCGATGATGAAAAGCCCAAAGATTGTAAACGAACACACGACCATGTGCTTGAGAGTCATTGGACGGCAGAGGAAGTAGATGCCCATGGATTTGACCCCGACAACATTCCAGTGGACTGGATTTACGGTGATCTTTTAGGCAACCCTGCCGCACTGCCTGAGATCCGCGTCAAAATTCTCGTCGAAATCAATCCATTTTCGGATAATCTTTATCATAAAAGCCTTTCAAGACATAAATATTGCTACATGAATGTGGACTGACGCCAACGTTGGATTGAGACTGAGAAATTGTCCCCGTAATCTACAATGCATCAACTTAAGAATCAATCGTTGAGTGCACGATACACAAAACTTGTGTGAACCAATCAAGCTAGATAAATGAAAGTAATAAATAGAGCTACTGCATAACGATTATGCCTGCCTCCGCTAAATGAATTGTTATATGTATTCAGCTGGCCCAACTAATCGTTCTTACAGCATTGTGAGCATTATCATTTGATAATAATTACAATATTACACCGATTGGGTCGCGGATGGGACTTATGTCTCGCACTAGCTTTACAAAACCTGATGGGAATATTTTGTTTTAGTCCATTTGTAGGACCACATTGGTAAATGTGGGAAACACCCCATTTTGCATATCTCTCCATCTCCGTACACTTTTAATGCTTAGTTAATAATTTAATTTTATTGTCCACGCTGTACAAGAAAATAAAATCCAACAAGCATGCAATTATCTCATCTAACAAGCATACAAATATCTTATCCAGCTACACAAACACCAAGATTAGATCGGTCCATTCGAGTAAAATAAGAAATATTGAACTCTTCCGCATTATTGCAAACAGATTGGCAGCACGTCCACATGAAAATAACCACTTAATCTTGCTCATCAGGATAATAATTTGCTGATACTTTGCCTTTGTCAAAACTATTTAAACGCTGGAAAGTTCGGATAGGTGCGTTGCTTCGTCCACAAGATCCACAAGGTGGATTCAAAGTTCCATAAGGAGATACGTAGCTCGTGTTCGGGTTGGTTCGTTTCAAGCACTGACGCTTCATCAGCCATGATTTCAGTACCAGCCGTCTTTGTAACCTTCCGAGTAGACAACAACTTTGGCACATTTTGCTTCATCGTCACCTTCTCCCATCATCTTCTTGCAACCAACCACGTTCACACCTCTTCTCACTGGGTACGAGCATTCCAGGTTCTGAATCCCATCGAACTCGACACAGTTAAAACATTCTAATAATAACACCTTTTAATAGTACTCAAGCTCAAGTATTATGCTTTCGTTTTCAAGTGTCCAATAAAATATTTTACTATTCATGTTAGATGAATTTTGTGCATGGCAATTGTGAGCGGGAAAGACCTGAAGAGAGCAGATGAGCAAGAGAGCCGAAGGTAGGAATTCAGCGAGTTCATTGCTTCCACCAACTTAGAAAGGCACAAGAAATATTGAATTCTTTAGTAAGTAAAAACATAATTGAAGAAAGAAATCAAATAAAATTAACAATAATTAAAAATAGAAATTAAATAATATTAAAACTTAATTTCAAAACAAATGAAAGAAAATTCAAATTTAATTCCAAAACAAATTAAATAAATTCATTCATTGTTCTAAAACTAAACGCATACCTGTGGGGATAGCCAGTCTTTTATTCTTCTTGAAGTAAAAAGCCACACGTCACACTGTATGTGTAGAAGACTCAAAATAAATTTTGGGTTTAACAGAAAAATGAATATTTACGGTAATGTAGTTCTGCGCATGCGCAAGCGATAAAATTATTTGTAAGTTGAACTTGTTTGTAAAAATGCAAAATTCGAGTTTTAGGAAACCAAGAGAATGTATTGAATACTACAGTGCAGTGGTCAAAATGTTTTCACGGCATTGCCATTTATTTTATTCACATTTACCGTTGAGATCGCTAATATCGATTCATTTCATGCTATTCCAAGCTCTCAAGATTCGGCTCAAAAGTACTGGACAGTGGCTAAAGAGAAAATGCCCTTCTTCAAAGACGGCACCAGGCAATAATGCACCATGAAGCAACATGCTAAAAACGTTGAGAGCAAGAACGCAGCACTTTAGTCGGTTGGACTCCATTCATTAGTATTGGCAGGCCATTCTCACTCTACCACGTCATTCGCAACTGTTCTTGCTTGAATTTTGAGGGCATCGAAGTTCTTCAATAACTCTTGTTTGAATTCTGCGTATGCCATCACCTCAGAGTAAGAATGGGTTGATGAGCCGGTAAAAAATCTAAGTAGCTGATTTTCTCCAGTTCATCGGCATGGACCTCGGATGAGAGGGCTGAGAAATCATAGATTGTGCAGCTGTGAAGCTATAAGTGATGATATTGATCTAGTTTTGAAGTTTGTTATCACAACCTTTGTATGACTCTGTGTCTTCGGCGGCAAGGGACGTGGGAAACAAAAGTAGAAAAATAGGGCATAAGTAAATGCTGATGACCAATATTATTTCAATCAGTTTTTTTCTAGAGTTCACTTTAGTGCAGTTTCAAAGTTCTCTCTGTTTGACTACAAGGGACCATTTATAATACTGTTGTGTGCAGCGCATGCAAAAGTCATTCAAGCGCACTGCGGATCGTACGTGGAAACTACATTTGAATTTTCCACCCTATTGGCTTTAAATTAAAAATATAACAACTAATGCACTGATTACACTTTAATTTGAAAGGTAAAATATTCTTGCGCTCGAATTCCTACCGGCGGGCACTCTTACGAGCATCAAAAGCATGACAGTAATTTGAATTTTGAAACTCAAGACCTGTGGTGCCTGGGAAAAGAGGAGGCTACGTTGATTTACTTAATTTCCATGTCTTTGTAATTTGTATCAAGGCTCCAATTTGGATCAAACGGTTGTAAACTGTTAGCTGCTAGAAAACTTTGAGACGTTAATGTTTCACGTAAATAAATTATGTTGGTGTTAGTGTACTTGTTGATGCAATTATATTGTAAATAATAAAATGCTTACTTTAATCACGATGCAAAAGCTTCACAATAGTGTTTTGACCTTATTTTTTCAATCATAAGCAATGTTGCGACGAGCGAACCTATGAAGACTCAATCGGGCCATTAGCCCAGGCATCTTCAAAATAAAGTCTTCCAAATCTTAAAATCGATCCATCCTTAATTAAATTTCATGGATACCACTCAGTCAGCTGAAGAACGGTAACAAACGTTTGGGTATTAACAATGAGTTGAATAAAATTTGGCATGGACATCAGTTTTAATCTCGATCGAGAAGTTTCTGAATCGGAGGATTTTGGGTTCCGATTCGAAGCTAGAACGGCAGTACTGTAAGCACTACTCAAAAAACGGCAGTTCTTGGAAATCAGCAATTTGAATATCGAGTGTACCAGATGAAGAATTCGGGTGAAAATGTTTTTTCCATTTCCAAATGTGTCCGTACTAAAACCTCAGGGTTTAGCATTTAGGTGGTTGGAAGTATGGGTGGCAGCTGCTGTTCTAGTCGTAGTCCCTCCTAACGTTGAAGGTTGAACAAAGATATTGTTCTGCAAAAAAGTGTCTGCATCATTATAATTCAAATGCTGTTTTCATTTTTATTTTAGGGTCAACGATCTGTTACTCCTGCCGCTTGTTTACACCAGGCCCGCCATGGCGCAATGGCGCGCAAATTACTGGAAATGATCAATATAGAAGGGACTATAACTTCACTCCACCGGTTGAATATCCGGGAGATTGTTGTGACTTCAACAATAATCAATTATGCTATAATGATTCGACCCAGCAGTGCGAGCATGGCTGTTTTACGTGGGAGAATGGGGTGGGTGGCGACTACATTATTGAAAAAGGGTGTACAAAAAAAACCCATGCTGACGGCTACTGGTGGACAAATAGAGCTCCCAATTTGCCACGCAGTGGAACAATATTCTTTTGTAGTACTGATTATTGCAATAATAAGAACACTTTAAATAACGTCTACAAGGGAGATACAACAAATATCAGACATTACACGAGGATAGTGGCTGTCGCCGCGGTTATCAACCTTATCGTCATGTGAAATTCCTCCCAGACTCCGCAATTACTTACAAGCCAACAAAATTTGATGCGCCAGGTGAAAGATTTGGAAGTATTACACTACTGTAGTTCAATAAAAATGAAAGTTTCGTAGTTGCCGACTATTATCTAAAAACTTGTCACAAATTAATCACTCGCATTGGATCTAATAATTCAACCATTAAAAAAGGCATACATTAAAAGCTGATTCATCGAAATTGCAGTTTTGTTTGCATTTGGTACTCATAAGTATTTATTAATTTAATAAAAACAGTTTTCGTAACTTGGTCTCTCGGCTAAAGACCAAATTTATCGATCTATCAATCAATCAATATGGATTAAAAGCAATGAGTTTAAGTTCCATTTGAAGACACAAAACAACTGTAAAATTTGAAGGGGCTTGGAAATAATACCAGCCTTCGACTTGAAATATGTGTAGTGTTGCGAGTGATCATGCGGCAGCATGATTTTCATGTTTTCACATCAAACATATACCAAATAGAGAAAATTGTACAACACAACTTAGTCCAGCTTGTGACTCGGGAAGCCCGCAGTTCTTGGGTGTGCAATTAGCTTTAGTCATTCTTTGTGCAAGTAGACGATTTGCCATAGAGCATGAAATTACATTACTACATCTCAACTATGCGCTATCGTTTCCGAAGTTGAAACGAATTGAAATTTACATGTTTGAACCCGTCAGCTCGGCTGAAGACGTCCCGACCATGGGACTGTGCATAACTGTGACGTCAATGGAACTGGAAAATACTTGGGCGTACATGGGAGTTCCAACAACCAGCAAGTCCTAATCTCGCAATCAAACTCATATGCGTTCGTCATGTAAATGTCAAAATTTTGGGCCAGGTGGGTGTTGACAGCTTTGTAGAAAAGTTGTGGGAAGCATGGCCGCTTTTGGAGACTCTAACTTTAACGTCGATGTACCTATCGTCACTTAAAAATTAGGGCGCTTCTTTATGTAGAACCTCTTTCAAAGAAGCACCATTAGCATCCGATCTCATTCTCTTCGGAAGAACTTGCAAAATTTCAGTTTGCTCCAGTAGGAACCAGCCTACTTAATCTAGATTGCAAGTTCAATGTTGCTTTAACTATTTTCAATTGGAATTGCAACTGCATTTAAGTTTTTATTGTTTGTAGACTTGAAGACCTTGCGTCTCGATGTGCTCCATAATTAAGTCAACTAATATGAGCCGTGAGAATCCAGCAGAGTTTGTCATCTCCGAAGTATCTGGTCTGTGTGTACTGAATAGAATGCCTGGACTCGTGATAGAGCTGTACCATGTTGGTCGTTTCAATGTCAAGTATAAATTTTAAATTAAGTCACATTTATACCTTGAATGCTTTCAAATATTTTGCATTGTTAGCAACAAAAGTTAATTTTCTACTATTTTGAAATTAATTAAATGACTATTGGATTGGATACGTAATTCAATTTGTTGTTATTAACACGCTGACAATCTTAAAATTAATGGAAAATGGGAACTCTGCTATGCCATAATGCCATCTGCCATCATGCCATGCTGGCCAACTGGCCAATTTTGCAATAAAGTAAATCTACCAAACCTAAATGCGCTGATTTCAACCAAAGTAGCTCAAGATTACCCGTGGTCCATTTTTCTAATTTTATTTCCCACGTCATTTGCTGCTCAAGCTCAAGGCAAAGAGCCATTCGAAGGATAGGTGACATAGTGACACAGGTTCAGTTCAGAACTCTCACTCACTCTTTTGTAAATTCGTAGCACCACTCTTATCTGAGGCCCAGGCAGACGAACTGGAGAAAATCCCATACTTGGACATTTTTACTGGCCCTTCAATCCAATCTCATTCTCATGTGATGACGTGCAATATTCAACCTCAAATACTTGTGGATGACATGGCAGAGTGGGCAGAGATTTTAATTCTGCGAGGTTTAAGATTTTAAACCTTGCAGATGTTTTTAAGGTGAGACATGTAATAATTTTCCCGTATTGGTCTGGATAGAATGGAACGACGCAGAGATTAATTACTTTGGTGACATACCATTGGGAACGATGGATTGGAACGGCTACTATGGTCTAGAGCACGTAATGTTCAACTTAGGCAACCCACTGTCAAAGTTGTTCACTCCGATTCTTATAGATGCATGACTGGACGAGGTAATTAAAAAGTACCCAACGCTAGTCAGTATGGAAGTAAGGAACGACCTTCGAGAAGAGGGAAATTCGGGCTTACAAGATTGAAAAGATAAGCGAATCATCATACCGCAAAGCCAACTACATCGAATACTGTAAGAAACACAATTTTTCGAATTTGAAAATTGCATTTAAGTATTAGGAATCAAGTAATTAAATATTTCAGTTATTCATGCGAGAGAATGGACAATTGGACCAGCATGTCCATATATTATCAATGAGTTGACTAACAATACCCGCAAATACCTACGAATGCTCAGAGAACGCCGTTAATACATCGTCCCAATTGCCAATCCCGATGGCTACGTTTATACAAACGGGACTGGGAAGTCTGCTTGGCGAAAGAATCGATGACCAATACCTGGGAACGAGAACGCAGTATGTATCTAAGCCTCTTTTGAGGCCAATGGCGTGGACTTGAATCGAAATTGGCCTTATTAATGGCAAATGGTACCTGATCCATGCTTCAATAACTATTCTGGAGTTGAAGGAGTTGTGGAGACTGAGGTGCAAGCGGTGACGGATTTCGTGCCCACACACAGTGACATTGACAATTTAATTGACATTCATTGCTACTCTCAGGTAAAGTTCACATGCTGACACTTCAGATATCACTTTGAACTCATGAATTATACTATACATTGAATATTTGTAGTTCATAATGACACCGTGAGGCTATTCGAAAGACCCAACTCCGGATGAGAAGAATTTAGTAAAAAGAGTTATTTCTATTCGAGTCTTTTAATTTTCAGCTAATTTTGAACTTGTGCTTCAGATGCTCTTGGTTAAAGCTGCTCGAGATAAAGTGGCGGTGGTTGATGGAATCGAGTTTAAGTATGAGGGCGTAGCCAGTTTAATAAGTAACTGTGCATTGGCATTCAAGTGATCAGTGCAGTACAAAGTCATGTAAAAGTTCATGTTGAACGTCTGACTGCAGGATGGATGGATTTGGACCGTTCTGTTATGACCTAGAAACTTGTCATTGTTACACCAAAGTGGAACTTACCACGATATATAACACAATGAATATGTCGATACAGAGCCAAAGACCGGTGAATGTTGTGTAACGTATAGAACGGACTTGCCATCCCCATTTTGCCTGCGACTATTGTTCAAGCTAATAGGGCGATCTCCATTTCTGTCGGTGGGAGAAACTGATTATGTGGAGATTTGTGCTTTTCTCGCTCTCACCCAGATTTCTGTTCCCTCTTGAATTCAGCAGCCCTGATCCCTCCAAAACTGCTTTCTCTTATCGAGTGTCCAATGTGTGAAAAATAAGTTGATCCGCCGATCGCACGGAAGCCCTTTCGGAAAACCAGACGGCGATTCAGTTGCAATCGACTATTTCGTCACGAGCCCTTAAGTCCACCGAAGCAAACTGCTCAATGAAACTTTTGTTCTTGAACCAATTCGGAAGTGGCCAGATGTGATCATGCGATCCCCTTCATCTTTCCCATCACAATCGTCGTCAACTCACGGGCAACTGCACTCCCACCCTTGCTTCTCGGAGCGACATGCTGGGGCCTGTTGCATATACGTTACAATTCGGCAATTGTCAGTTATCCCCGCAAGCTTCACAGTGCAGGTGACTGACAATTGTCGACTTGTAACATTTATGCAATAGGCTCCTGGGCAGTGGTTTTTAATTTCCGCTTTTTCTGGATCAAAAAAGTACGAATAGCCAATCGCGGGATACTCGTATGTGTAGAAAAGTGCCGTCAAATAATCCAAGACAACTATCTTCCTCCAGAAGACCAACGAAAGTTCCATGCGCGAGATCGCTACCATTTGCCCAAATCCCTTCTAGACTCGGATCAATCCGATGATGATGAGCCCAAGGATTTGAAACGAACACACGACCGTGTGCTCGAAGGTCATTGGACGGCCGATTAAACAGATGCCCTTGGATTTGACCCCGACAACAATCCAGTGGACTGGATTTATGAGGGCCTTAGGCAACCATGCCGCACTGACTGAGATCCGCTTCAAAATTCTCGTCGAAATGAATCCATCATCGGATAATCTTTATCATAAAAGCCTTTCAAGAGATACGTATTCCTTCATATTCCTACATGATTGTGGACTAATGCTCACGTTGGATTGAGACCGAGAAATCGTCCCCGTAGTCTACAATAACATCAAATTAAGAATCAATTGGCGAGTGCACGATAAACAAAATTACTGTGAACCAATCAAGCTAGATGAATGAAAGTAATAAATAGAGCTACTGCATAACGATTATGCCTGCCTCCGCTATAAGAATTTATTTATGTATTCAGCTGACTGAACTTATCTTTCTTACAGCACTGCACTGTGAACATAATCATTTGAATTTTGATATGTACAATATTACACCAATTGGGTCGTGGATGGGACTTATGTCTCGCACTAGCTTTACAAAACCCGATGGGAATACTTTCTTTTCGTCCATTTCTTGGACCACATTGGTAAATGTGGGGAACACCCCATTTTGCATATCTCTTCATCTCCGTACACTTTTCATGCTCAGTTAATAATTTAATTTTATTGTCCAAGCTGTACAAGAAAATAAAATCCAACAAGCATGCAAACATCGAATCCAGCTACGCTAACACCAACATTAGATCGGTCCATTCGAGTAAAATAAGAAAGGTTGAAACCTTCCTCATTATTGCAAACAGGTTGGCAGCACGTACACATGAAAATAACCACTTGATCTTGCTCATCAGGAAAATA
>JAQIWI010001184.1:0-18364 GCA_034698825.1 Deuterosminthurus bicinctus | reverse complement strand
GCGTGCATTGATTAATTTGGGGAATATTATTTCGAAAAAGGGGCAGTCAATTAAGTGATAGGCGGCGATTTGGACCAGTTGGCGTATCGGCAGGTATCATGAACGCTGTAAGTTTTCGTGTGCACTGACTTAAGCCACATGGATTGTGATTCTGCGGCCGAGCCTGTACTATATAACTGGAAGAAAGGCATCCACATGGGGAAATCTCGTTTGTTTGAAAGTTCTACGAACTTCCAAATTCCATATCCATACTTCTTATCTGGAAAGAGCTAAATAAGAACGTACAAGTTCAACACTTAATTCCGTAAAGATTAAAGACATGAACGTTCATTTACTGCGATCGTATCGATTTTTTACTGCGACTCTTTTGGCACATCCTACTCGCTTCTAATTATCATAAAACAATTAATTGTGTCCTAAAGCTGGAAAAGAGGTAGGAACACAGTCGTACTTAGCGACTTTCGACGTCCTACGAAAGCTATAACCTCTTATCACACTACTTGTACAGTGTTTGGAATTAAATTATTTCGTCTCTACTAAGTGTATCCAGCTCTGCTTCAATTAGTTCCACAAGTCTAAGTGTATCCGCAGGATCTGGGTAGATGCCTTCATCGAAGCCGACACCGAAGCGGTTGTAGCCGTTGTAGCTCAAAGATGACAGTCCGAGCCCTGAAACGAACAAATACAGTCGAAGGAAATGCCACATGAACAACTTGACATTGCTAACATACAAATGACTTACCAATATTTCCCATAAGAAGTCCACCGCCAAACATGATCCGATCGACCCCGTGACCCATCAGTGTCGCCATAAATGGTGGCCCCGGTATGATGGACATGAGGGACGAGGCTATTCTGTTAGTAGCCAGAATCTTGACGGCAAAGGCGGGCAGTCCTCCCAGCAGGGGTAGAGATAGGAACGTGGCTAATGGCACAGATGACTTTCGGATATCCTGAAGCGTTTTATCTGCACGTAGAATTCGGTCCCGTGGATTTGTGATTCCTACTGGCAACGGAGCAATTACTGCAGTCCTGTAAACAATCAAATAAATAAATTATTATGTCATCTGGGGCATGAGAGCAAAAGGCGTAGAGGCTAATTCCATTACACATGATTCCTCAGTTTATTCGGATGGCCAGGCATGGGAAGCGGAATCACACAATGGATCTTCTCGGGTACTCTCAAGTTTTTCTCTATCATGAAAGTTCTTATTCCGCCGGCAAAGGCTGCAAAAATCACGGCAGTGTAGCTCGTTCCGTACGCCCTCTTGATTTCCTTCATCCTCTCTACTGGCACACATCGGGTAAGACCGGCATTTAGCTTGCCCGTAAGTTTCCGCTCTGGAAGCCGCCATTCATTAAAGTCCCACGAGTGAATGAGCACACTAACCATTTCATATGGCGCTTTCATTAGCGTCCTAATCAAATTCCAGCCTCTCAGTTGTTTCTCCGTCTTCTTCGTTCCCACTTCAAAGACATTTGTAGGCACATCAGTCCCATGAATGTCCTCCACGAGGAATCTCAGGATGGAAAGTCCGTCACCCAGGGAGTGATGAACACGAAGAACATAAAGAGTCTTCCGCTTGTCCTCTGGATCACCTTCCAGCCGGGCGTTGTCCCAAACCCAAATATCCCATGGACTCCTACCGGGGGGAAACGGTCGGGATGACAGTTCCTTCGCCACATGGGGCAAATCCTCCTCTGTCATCCTTTCTACCTTGCCCGGCCCCTGGTACAGGTGCACATGGTTCTCCATGGCAAAATCCTTGTCCCATTTCCAAAATAAATAGCCCAGCCAACTCGTGATTGTTTGCTGTAACTCTGGATTTTGTAGCTCATCATTTCCCTTCTGCTTTCGCATGACAACGTTGTCGAGATAAAACTTATTGAATGTCTCTAATTCAACGTTGATGTCAATTAGGAATGACACATACACCGTGCACCGCGTCCGACTTTTGAACATTTCACTGAACTCGGCAGCAAATAAAGTACTCCGCGGAGTGAGCATTTTGCCTAAGTCTCGCCGAAAAACTTTGGCAAGCAGCTTAACTATTAGCCGCAAGGAATATATCGGGATTGTCAGTACTATTAAAGGAAATGATATATAAGCTAGAATTGAAACTATAATGACTAGGAACTGTCGAAATATGTAGTTAATTTTTGACGCCATTTTACTACACTTTATTCTTTATTCTACACTTATTCGTAGTGAACACAAACGTGAAAGTAGTAAGAGCTGTTGGGTTATCCGTAGTGTACGCACGGAGCAATTTGCTCCGTGGTGTTCAACAGAAAGATCTCGTCAGCTGGATCTCTTGCTGAACCTGAAAAAAACAATTCAAATTCCAAGGGACCTGATCAGTCTGCTTGCACGTACCTCCCCGCGGCCAAGCTCTGCAGTTCATCATCCAGCATCTTCTCATAGGATTACTCTCTTGCAAAATTCAAGGTGCATAAATGACGCACAAAGCGGCCACAATAATTGTGTTCTCACAGGAAATTATCTTTCTCCTTGGTCTGATGCGTTATGAAATTGACAAACTAGCCCAATTAAGATGATGTATAAAGGACGCTATATGAAGTGCTTGGGATTTTTTTGCATTTTCAAGGGTAAAAGCACATGCTGAAGTTGATAGAAATTCAAGGCTGAAATTGTGGAAATATATGCATCATTTTACCATTTTAATTGCCACCATGAGGGTATCAGCTTGGTTACTGATTTCGAATCAAGGTATTGGTTTGACATTTTGGAGTCTGAAATTTGACTACTTTTCTCAGGGGCGCTCTTTCTGGAAACAGGAACCTTTTTGTCAAGCCAACTGTGAACGAACTTTGATGATGTAGTTGGAAGTGTAATGCAGATGAAAAAGTGGAAGAACAAGTTTTGGGAATGCTGGCGGAATACTATGTGCACATTGCCTAAATCAGTCTACGTGACCATGTACTTCCCCGAGACTGTGAAGGTGAAACACCTTTGGAATTTTCCTGCCGTTTAGCACGAACTTCAGTCCAGCCAACTTGTTTACGTTATAATAACTGAGCATATCATATCCACATGCAAAGCATATCACTTTCTTCAGTTTAAAAATTAAAAAAAAAACATGGAGCGTAATTACGTAATTCCAAGTTCAAAACTGACCTGCCTAATGATTTATTTTGCAAAAAAATGTGTTTTCCTTCGTCCAAACGCGATGGCGAAAACATGAACTTGATTCCGACCAGAGGGATCATCCTGCTTGCATAACAATTTCGTTCGTAGTCCGCCTTCTAAACACATAAAAGCAGCTTCAGGATCACAACAACAAAAAGTTGTGACTCTAGTTTACATCATTTTCTGCTTAAAACTGATCCGTACTATCATAAACAACTCTTTGCAAAAAATTGTTTTTCTATCATCCTTTCGCTTTGAAGGAGAAAAAAGTTACTTATCCTGGGTTGTTTCAGGTGTCACCTTGTCGGAAAGGGCGTGGGTACTAATTAAAGCTACCTGCGCACTTATTCATTTAATATTGGAACATAGTGAGACACTAACAGTACATCAAGGATGTATTGGTGCTTGAACTTCATAGCGCACACCAAAAATGCACTTTGGAAAGCTCTTTGTTCTCGCAAAACATTTTTCGAGATGTTTCATTGATATTTCAAGCGCCCCCATAGCAATATCCTCATTTGTGTCCCGACGTCATGATATGCTATCCTGTTATCTTTTGTTTTGAGCACAAAACATTTGGATGTCATTCATGATATTTTATCACGTAGAATGAAAGGAAGGGCACAGAAGAGAGAGAGATAGCGGATAGACCGAGGCGGGGAGCTTCTTTTGTTTTACCTTGGAACATAATCTCTTACTTAAACTCACCTCCTTTTCCTATGAATGGTTCTATCATGCGAAGTTGTAATAGATATTTTGCATTAGGAAAATGACATGAATGAATAACGAGCCATCAACGTTTTCTCCTGAAATGATTCCACGCTATCTGCGTGCAAGTTAAGCCTACGACAATGTAACAATCCGGATATCTGAACAACTTACATAACAAGAAAGCTTCCAGTATTACGTAAGTCTTGTCCCGGATATCATACACTTCTATGTATGGGAGCATAAAATTGTTCCACAATGAAAACAAATGGATTCGTTCATAACCAAGAGAGATAATAGTACGGCATTTTAACCACGACCCTCAAAATATGAGCATCCGGTGTGCGAGATGCTTAGATGATGACGAGAGACACGGATCTTTTCACTTTCAAGTGTTCTTGCTCTCATCATCGCACACAGCCACCAAAAGCATTAATTAGTGACCAAACAATGTTTCCTCGTACAAACTGACGGTGCGCATGGGAAAATCTCGAGATTCATCTTGTGGAACGAACAATAGTATAGGAAAATTGCTCATCATATCCAGAAAGCTTGCAAAAAGTAAGAGAGTAAGTGTTTACTTCAAAATACAAACATACAGTTCGTTTGAGCTACAATGGACGGAATTAGTAGGGGAAACGAACCAGATGAAGGCATATAACAGAGTTTACAATGTCGTTATGTTACTCTTAAAGCTCATCTGGATTCATAAGAGATTTGTAGCTATTTCATCCATAAACGTAGCTTGAGCCCCACACAATGTGAGGCTTAATTTCCCTGTTGATCTACCAGCAGCTTGTTTACGCTGTCTTGCATTTGTAAGCGAGGAATGATGCGACTTACAACTGATTCACCTTGAGCTCCTATTTTTGTCATACGCTTGAACGCATTGTTATGAATTTGGAGATGAACATAATTCATATTTGCAAAAATGGAGTGTTGCCAAACTGTAAAATAGTTGTGAGAAAAATGAGTACAAATTATAATAATATGGCATAAAGTTATAAGTGATTAGGACTACATATTACTCACGAGTAGTGTTTATAATTTGTTTACTACTGATTCCTCCACTGCAGTCCCGCCAGTAAGGATGTGATTGATGCATCAAAGGAACTGGTTTCAAAGCAACAACACATCGAGATTGGCCATTGTCAGGCCGTCTTTAGATGGGAAAATCCCAGGAACGATAAAAAATTCATCTTGATGGATTTCGTATGAAGTTTACCTGGAATTGTATGTAGAAAATCATGAAGCCGTTCCTAGAAATCTCGGGTCAGTCTACTTCGTGCGCAGCTAATGACTTCTTCCCAGAATACCCCACATAAATTCCCAGATTGCACCTAAAAACAATAACTATGATTCCAGAGCTTTACAATCCTAAAACACGATTCATGTTAATGATAGTCTAAAGCAAATATCTGACGAGCTCAGAAATGATGGACATGATGATCTAGTTCAACCAATGCCCCTGTCATAGTGTCAGTGTGTGACTGAAAGATAAAAGTCTATAGGGTGGCTGGTGACGGACAATTTATCTTTTGTGATCTTACCGTAGCACGCACACAAGGACTTTGACTGAATCAGCAGACTGCAAGATTGGGCCCCATTGCATCCCAGCATGCAAGATGACAAGAGATGCTCAAACAGACCGATTCAAAGGCTTTTAGGATTCATCTTGACTGACATGAACTGATTTATTTCCATCCCACGTCCTTACCATCATGCCAACTTCCGTCCTAAAGATTAATTGTTTGGAAAATAAATAGAAACTTGCCGAAGGTTAGACCGCTAGCATGATCAAGCAAAGCTTGCTCGGTCATTATTATTTCTATCAACGTGACCGAAAATCAGATTCGGTGTAATAGATCACGTGTGTATCTCTGCTACCCTGTACGTGTCAAAGCATACCGAAAACGACGATTCTGGCTTCATTCAAATCCCCTACCGAGCAGACAAAGATTTGTTGTGAAATGCGGTATTTTAATATTGGTCCTTATGCGTCAATGCTAACCATCATGTGCAATTCGGTGAGCAGGACTTGCCTGGCTGTTTTCATTTTCAAGTACCATCATGTACTACATAATTAACTGCAGTACAGCTTACAAAGTTCATGCTAATTATCCTTCAGTACAGGTAGCGAAGAACAACCCTTGAAAAACATGAAGAAAATAAGCTCGCAGAATATAACAATCCCATGGAGGTTCAAGAGCTCTTTTGTTTATGAGTACATTGGAGAAGACTTGTAGACATGACATGTAATCCTCTGAAGAGGGACCCCCCAAAAATAAGTTTTCCGCTTACGCATGCAAAAATACTTTGGGCTCATCTTATCCGACCTGAACTGGTTCTGTAAAACATGGCGATGCACGATGACATGCAAGCAATCTCTGTTCTCAATGCCTCTCATCTTACCAACTTCCACGGAAGAAATTGAAAGGGTTTCCTCACACACAAGTAAACACATAATTACCAACACACACACACAAGGCTTCCAATAAATTGCCTCGTTATATACCATCAGAGTTTTTTTTCCAGACGTTGGAGGAATGATATCAACTTTGCTAACGGTCAAAGTTGAACGTCTCTTCAGAATTTTGACATGGAACTACTATTAAGTAGGTAGATTCATTTTATATTTCATCTATTGCCCATCTATAGAGACACGGAATCAATGACCGCAAGTCACTTCAGGTTGCCGAACAGATATACTATTTATCTCTTTCACACGAAACCTGTGGAAGTTGATCACAATGAAGGTGCGCACATTGTTAAGACACAAATGACCTCGGCATGTCCATCATGACCCTGGACCTGCGCATCGTTCCTTGACATTGACCCATCCCAGCCTTCACGACTTTGACAAAATTTAACACTTGCATCCATATATGTTCAGACAGATATTGATCGTCGTGCTAAATAGAAAGAGTTATGAGCAACAAAAAGCTGTTAGCAATTATAATTCGCAGCCATTTTTTCTCTCGTCTACACCCACGCTTGGAAAACAAGCCATATTTTTCCCCTTTTCCTGGAAGTCACAGTACGTGCCCGCCGACACACTGTGTGCTTGTTTGAGAGCAAAAGTTAGGTATAACAAGTCCTGGCCCAGTGCATTCACTTGGATGTTAGTGTTACACATCATAGTCTCACCTCACGGAGATCATTTGATGTTCAGCATTGCATTGCAAATGTTTTTCTGGCTTTTAAAATCCACCTTCCTCATCTGTAAGGTTACGAGCGATCATTTCACGCCGACTTTCAGTTTCATTCTTGCTGCTCATCCCTTTCCACTCACAAACTTTTTCCCATTTCTCGTCCGTGAGAACCTTTCCCCTCGTAACAGTAGCAAAGGTGTAAATTTTATTGTGTTTTCCGCTGTGCCTGCGACTTGCATTCTTAACTTGAGCAATTAGATTATAGTGCACTAGAAAATATGTTGGTGGATTTTGTGCTCGTCGTTGGCCTTTTTTTCACAATCTGGCTCTATTTTTTCCTGCAATTTTGGGAGAAAAAAACTGGGAAGCGCCTGCCTGGTAAATTACAATGGTTTTACATGTAATTTGAATTGAACGAATGTGATGGTACTATATGTATAAATAACAGGGCCGCCGTGCATTCCACTCTTGGGGTCATTACCGTTCGTCATCCACCTGTTTGGAAAGCACAACTATGAAATGTGCAGGGAGGTAGCAAAGAAATATGGTCCAGTTTTTGGCGTTCAAATAGGCATGTTTTATCATGGTAAGCATGCATTCAGTCATAGTCTATTGTAAAAAGTGAGAATTGTGTATGAATTTTTGTGCTTTGTAAAGTCGTTGTCGAGGATCTTAAATTAGCCAAAGAAATATTGGCCGGCGAGCACTGGAAGCAAAGGAACTCCAACTTGGGCGTATTTTTCGAGCGCTCATACAACAAGCCATTGGGTATGTGGTATTGATTGTACATGGTGCGCAGGAGTCGTGAAATAAACGTTTGTAATTGCAATTTTTTATGTGTGAACAGGAGTGTTGATGGGAACAGATGCGGGTGGTCAAGGGGAGATCCGCAAGTACACCACAAGAATTCTCCGCAAGTTCGGTATGACAAGAAGGGAAGAGTTTGACGGATCATTAGCACGAGAGGCTCAATACATTGTCGAGACTTTTGGCGAGCTCGTGGATTGCGGGAGTGAAGGTGCCGCTATGGTGAATATGCAGCATTTTTTTCACATCCCAGCTCTGAATATTTTGTGGAACATCATGACTGGAGAGAGATTCTCGGCTAAGGATGCCAAACTGAAGAGATTATTAGGGCTTGTTCATGAGGTTTCCAAAGCAGCCGTTGTCGGGATGACCCCTGTTTTTGCCTTCCCATTCCTACGGTACATTCCCAACTTAACCGAGCACGATCGGCTGCTGAAAACTCACTACAGAGTACAGGAGCTTTATCGGGTATGAATTAATGAAATAGAGCTATCTATGGTCATCCTCGTTGCGAGAAGTAATGATAATTCTGAATATTTGACAGGAGGTAATTGACGATCGTCGTGCTAAAGGTACTTACAGAACAGGACCAAACAACTTCATTGAAGCTTTCATCAAAGAGATTGACGAAAGGAAGGAAAATGGTGAAGGGCCAAATTCATTTTATACTGGTAAGTTAGGACTGAAAGGGTTTCTCGCCGTCGATACGCAATTTTACCACATGCTGTGTAATGCAGATGAGCAGCTTATCACGGTGGGGATGGACCTATTCATGACGGGATCTGATACAACGAGCACAGCATTAGAATTTGCCATACTTTACATGCTCAGATTCCCAGAGATTCAGACGAAAGTTCAAGAGGAAATCGAGCGTGTTATTGGACGCGAGCGTTTACCAACTTTGGCTGATAAGACGGAGTGAGTAATCTAGCCAACTTTTCCTTCTCTTTTGCTCCTGGAGAACTTGGTAAAGCATGAGAGTTTGTTTACAGTTTGCCTTACACGGAAGCCACAATGTGGGAAATAATGAGATGTACTTCCTTGGTCCCAATCGCTATTCGCACGGCATTAAAGGATGGGCTGCAGATCAATGGAGTAACACTGAAGAAGGTACAGACATTTTTATTGCTTTGGGTGTTTTATTTCCGCAGTTGAGGATTCTTAATTGACACTGTTACTTGTAGGAGACTATGGTCGGCATCAATCTCGTCAGTATTCATTACAGCGAAGAGCTGTGGGAAGACCCACACAACTTCCGTCCAGAACGCTTTTTGAATGAAAAAATGGAGATTGTCAACCTGCTCAAGATCATTCCATTTGGCTTTGGTGAGTTTTGGTGGGAGGGTGTGTGAATGGTTCCCACGACCTTCCAGTAGCGGACATTCACCTACATTATCCTATGTTCTACAATTTGTCATAGTGCTAAAATGCTACTTAGATATCAAAACATATACACTCATGTTCCTTCCTACTTCCTCACTCACTCAGTTGACTTGTCAAGGTTGCTTTTGTAAAAAGCCGCAAGCAGAAAGTCAAACCAGTTTGGTGTGCATTTTAAGCAGAAATTATGGCCTTTGTATGATAAATTTACTTGTGAATACAGATTGAGAAGCTAACTGGAGACATTGAATGAATACGTGCAACGAAAACTAATAGGGTAATTTGTCTGTTTTTCAGGAAAAAGAGCTTGCATCGGGGATTGGTTGGCCAAGTCGACCTTCTTCATTTTTTTTGTCACTTGTATGCAAAACTTTAGATTCGAAAAGGTCCCTGGAATGCCTGAGCCGTCGACAAAAACTTACAGTGGAATTGCTCAATATCCTCACAAGTATTTTGCTCAAGTCAGAAGACGGGATTGAATTTTGGTGATAAATGCAACGCCTTAATTCGATTTACAAAATATATCACAAATATTATGTCCAGTTACAAAACTAATTAATGCAGAGCAATCAATGTTAATTTAACCTTGCAATTAGTTGTGACACTGAGTCTCACGCTTTCAAGGCTGACGCTGTCATGTATAATTATATTTTGTTAAAGTGCCCCCAGTATTTTGCACCAATAAATTAAGATAACAACCACTTAATAAGACTATGAATTGAAATTAAATGTCTATACTCAGTGTCGAGGTTTGTTCTGCGATTTATTTAAATGTTTGGTACATTTGACGCGTCAGTGCTTACATGGTACAAACAACAAAAATACAAGTACATATTTTATCACACATTCGTGAGGAACAGAGTTCAAATGGACAACCCCTCACTCATTTCACACTTAACATTTAACAAGTCAGTACTTATGAAAACAACATCACAGATGCAAAAGAAACCTAAAGTAAATTATCAACCTGAGTTTTGACTAAACTATCATGTCACTGTCTTCGAAATTCCAAAATCTATTCAGCTCGTTTTCAATATTGGCAACAATAAGATTTGCTAGATTGCATCCACCACATGGCACAGCGTCATTGACGTCGACAGACACTCTCACGCTGGAATCATAGGTGAGAACGGAAATGCAGATTCCTGAAATGGTCATAAAAACAATCGTTAGTGGTGCTTGTTGTAGGCATCACTGACGTCAACAGTCCTGAGGAACTGTACTGGTGGCGTCTAAGATTACCATTGGACCCATGACAGGATGTTCCAAATGTGACGTCCGTAATGGGAATGCCATTATACTCGGACCTTCTAGTAGGACCGGGAAAAATGGAGATGAGAGCCGTGGCGAGGACATTCTTGTGAAAGGCTTTAATGATTGGCACCGTCATTGACCCGCTAGTTTCATGGGCCAATTTATTCATCAAAGGAACAGTTGAATTTCTGAGGGCGTGTATGCTGGACTCACAAAGGAGAAAACGAGCTCGAAAGTCTGATACTCCGACTGGCAATTCTGGATAAATGTATGTTCTACAAAACAATGAACACGATGTTACACAAAAAAGGACACTCACATAAACTCATTGAATCAGTAACTCACATGTAATTCCTCAACTTCCCCTTATTCCTAAATCGACTGGGGATGGGCAACAGAGCATGGATCGTATCCGGGACATCAATCTTGCAATACATCATGGACTGCCTCAAAGCACCCGTGATCAACCCCAGCAACGCTGCCGTGAAACTGATCTGAAACTGTCTTCTAATCTCCTTTATGAACTCGACAGGGATTTTCTTGGTCATTGCAGACGACCCTGTCACAGCCAGATCACGTTCGGGAACTTTCCACGGATTATCATCATTGGAATTAATCAACTGCTGAGCATACTCAAAATGTGCTGTGACAGGGGAGAATAAAAAGTAACATAGGCCCCTATCCGGATCCTTAGAAAACTTTGAGCTTGGTAATTTCACTTCTTCCGGTGGTGCTGCTGCCAAATTCTTCCACAACAAATTGAAAAATCCAAATCCATCACCGATTCCATGGTGGAAGCGGAAAATCAAAGCAGTCCCCGACCCTCCTTCACTAGATTCCTTCTTGCATTCACTCACAGTGCGATCACCCAAAAAATTCTCCATAGGTTCATCATCAGAAAAATTCGGCACTAATAGAAATTCCCAAGGACTCTTGTCCTTCTTCCATCCTTTCTTTATTAAAGTCGGCCTGGCCCTCAGAAGATCTTCTTTGTCAGCGCCATTTGTCCAGTTCACGTCGTCATAGTCATAAAGCCGTATATGATCAGTCACATCAAAGTTCTTATCCCATTTCCAAAATATAAAGCCCAGCCAATGATGGTAATATTGCTGGAGTTCTGGGTAGAAATAGTCTCCCTTCTCATTCTTAAAGTCTAAAATCCTTTCCCGAAATAACTCCCGAACTTCTTCTACACTGATCGGTCCCTTGAATGTGAGCATTATTATAACGTTCACGTTTGGGTTTCCCGTAACATCTTCCGCAGCAAAGATATGAGCACCGGAAGTGAGCACTTTGGAGAGCCCTTTGTTCAAATGAATTACACATTTTGACACTATGAACCGAAACAGAGACACTCCGATGACAAGGGGGGAGACGAGAATGAAAAAGAGGAATATAAAGCAGGCGAAGATCGTGGCGTTGAGAAGACGAGCAAATTCTTGACACACGTTAATGAGTTTCATGGCGAGTGAAATGAGTGTGTGTGGGTTTAGCATGAATATCGTCTTGCAGCCATATAGGATTAGGCAAAGCCGGTTAACGGTCACAGCCGAATTGATAACTCGGTTGCTGTGGCGTAGATTTTGTAATAGTTAGATCACTTTCTTGGTCTGTGCACAGCTACATTACTCAAGTTCAAGTTCACATGCATAACTGACCAGAAAATCTGTCTACCCTGCCGTTCCCCCCATTGTTCTTTAATGGACTCTAGCAAGTTCGTTGTTGCTCATATGTGATACACACCTGCCTCTCGCAAATCCTTCAGGTAGTTCCTCTCCACAGATCAGGTTTTGTAGCCTCTAACTCTTACACGCAAAAACTCTCATTTTCAACAGCAAAATCATTCTAATCATCATGATATTCTCATCCTGGACTGGGCTAATTATCTGAAAATGAATGAAGGCAAAGAGAAGTCATTCATCCTTTGCACTTTGCTCTTATTTTCACACTCAGTTTATGCACCTTGGATTCCTAACGTTAGCATTATTGTAATGAGGGGTAAACCCTCCACCTCAACATTGCAATGTCTAAGGTCTGATTAATTCATGCAATCAAGTTCTTGGGATAGTCCAAGGTGAACAGCGTAACTTGAGATGGACAGCAGCATGGGGCTAGGTGGAGTTTCCAATGGCCGATATTTATGGCAAGCCTCAATTATGGTCGCTCTAGTGCACTGCGCCATAAACCATAAAGAAGATGGTTGATATTTCTGGGAATCAAAATTCAAAGAATGTGACGCAATGAATAATCAGATTAGTTCAAGGCCAGGCTCAACAGAGTTAATTGAGGGTACTCTGGCGGAAAATTATGATATGAAGACTGGGGCACGCTCTGACTGTCCTGAAAGTTTGCAAAGAGAATGGTTTACGATTATGTGTGTAAGAGCGCATGACGTTGTTATTTGCTGCTGTCATTTTTGCACAAGAACCAGAATTTATTGTGGTTGTTTGTATTCAAATGACCTTCGATTTGTAACTAGTCATATTTTTCTGAAGTTTGCAAGAGTCAGATGTTCAAGAATACGCGTAAACTTTGCTAGATGGAGCATTGGACATCACTGATAACTGGAATACTCCAAACTTTTAATGCAGACAACAAAGTCAAGCGTTCAGTCGAGTCGAGTCGAGAAAGACAACAAAGAGTCATACAAAACAGAACGATTGAGAAATCAAAACAAATGACTTTTTAATGAATTATTTTGTTTTATTTGACATTTAAGCCAATCAATTGGATTGTGTATACGTCCGAGTTTATTTCGCCGTTTTTAACTAATAAGCTACCAATTCAATTTGTAAAATATTTTAGAAATAATTTTCTATTATGGAATGACCAAATGATTTATGTACACGTGTGATAGACGTGAAATCAACTGCATCTACAAGCTTCAGACGTTGTGAGCTATTTTCGGCCCGGTTTATTTATAGAAAATGCAGTCACTACCACAAGCAGGGTTACCAAAGTCAATGTTACCATAGGACCACATCTATTTCACCTTACTCTTTTCACATATCTGTGACAGCTGAGTTAAATTTCCTAAATTTTTTGTTTCAACCATGGCAAACGATTCAATATTCTCAACAGAATTTTTCTTCTTCAGTCTTTCGTGCTTGTGTGTATTTTCATTGACGGTGATTATGAGCGTGTGCCCATCAAGTCCTTACGCCTCAGTAGTGCCAATCTTAGAGATAATGTTGGCATGCACCGAGCGTGGTCGCACTTTGATCAATTACTTCGGAGGCTCTGTGCAGGCGCTGTTAACTCCTTTATGGTCCGTACATTTTTGTTATTAGAATACAAAAGCGTTATATGTTAAAAAATTATTCAATAACTGAAATGTTTGGGTAGGATGATTCTTCGTTGCACGTCCTGGCTTTTCTACGGTCGTTCTGCCACTGAAAACCCAGCCGACTCAGAAGAAACCAGTCGCCGAGGATTGCGCCGTGAAGCAACTCGCTGTTTCTTTTGCAATCAGAGTGGACATTACACTAGAGATTGTGCATTTCGACAAGCAGACATCGGACCAATAGATGCTGTTACTGTGGGGTTGATACTTTTGTGCCTCTATCTGCATTACATCGGCTATGAGCCGTAGTCTTGAAAATTTAAAATCACCAGTGTGATTGAACAAACCCGTGATCGCTGCTTAATCTTACATTGATTTATTAAAGTTTATCTTACAAGTAAAGAGATAAAGGCCAAAATGAAGGAACATACAGAATTAATTCCATTCTTTCTGAAACATCACAGCATCATAATCCATTATTTGGGAACAAAAACACTATCGGCACCTAGGGGAATATGCGAAGGAAATTCAACTCTGGCAATCTCCTCAAATGACTTCGCATCAAGAATAAGGAGATATGAGGGCTCATCATTGACAACGCTGACACCACATAAAACGATGCCATCGTCCTCAGCTCCGTCAGAAGCTGGACTGGGAACGAAAATGGGTACTCCAGGGTGATCAAACTCACTCCCCTTCCACACCATAACCTCGCCAGTATCCGCATTTATCTTCCCCAGTCGATTGATAAAATCCACATGGAAGCTAGGATTACAATAAAAGTATTTGTATTTCTTCCCCAATTTAGTCTTATTGATAGATGGCCCTTCTACACCTTGGACATCCGTCAGAATATGTGGATACAATATAATCTGGTTCCCTTTTCTCACAGCAGTCGCCTTACAGGAGGCGGACAGTTCATTGAGATTCCTTCCATCGTCCATGGCCTTGGAAGCATCTTCAAGCAGTGGGATAACATACCGACGAACCTGACCCGGCGGGCTATCCTCCATCACATTCTGTCTGAGCCGATCGATGAACATTGCCTGGAAATTGCGCGTATCATCGTAGCCAATCAAGTCTAGGACAACATGATTGTTATCTTCGTAGGCGTTGATGACATGATAGTAGAAAAAGGAGTCCTCGGAAAAGTATTCCGTCTTCAGTGGCTTCCCTGTGGCTCTGTCAACGATGAAGAATCGATTCCTCTCTCGTCCGTGCCACTCAAACAGCTCGATCATAGGCTTGCCCTTAAGTACATTCGCTGCCAGGCTAGTCAGTCCTGCCATGAATGGCTGGTCCACCACAACGAAATAGTTCTTTGTCATCCCAAAACTGTGGATGTAATGGCAAGATGTGGACCAACGTGAGGGCCAGGAGGCAACCAATTTGGACTTTTTTAAGGCTTCTTTGGCTGAAGGTAAATCTGTTGGAATGCGAATGACTCCATGCTTCACGCCGCTGGGAGATACGAAACTGCCCACGTTGAACAAATCCCCTGTCGCTGGGTCTATGACTGGCTTCGGGGATATAATATTAAGCCCAAGTACTTTGTTGCCGTCTAATTTTTCTCCGGACTTTAGTGTTGTCATATCTACTTGGTAGAAGAATGTGCCATCCACAGCAGTGAAGATATCATTGCCGATATTGAAGAGCCCTGTGTTGCAGTTGTCGGATGTCTCCTGAGGGACCTGAAAATAAAAATCTAATGTGACAGTGCTGGAAATCAATAAACCAATACAAAAAATTGATAACATCAAATTCAATGCGCTTGAGTCAATACTCAGATCTTCCAATCATATGACTTTAAATTACATCAGAAAGAGATAACGTAATTATTTACAGAACCAAACTACTCACAATGTTGCTGACAAAGCGAGAAAACAAGTTTTTATTGGGATCCGGGAAACTTTTGGTCCCAAAGCCCAAGTGCAGAGGGCGTCCAACTTTTATGGCCTTTACGTAGTCCTCAGAGTGAAGATATTTGGAAGTGTAGGTGACCCGTCCGTTTTCAATGACGAATTTGGATAGAAGAGCAAAGCCATCGAAGACATGATTCATGGTGAAGTCTGAGCCCAAGTCCCATTTACCTGGGCCGTTTCGAATGTACGTCCCTTTCAACCACAAAGGTATCTTGCCTGCGCATTACAATAGACGTAAATTATTACACAATGCTGCATTTATGATTGCACTAATGAGGACGAATTAGCCTGCTGTAACAAAGGTGGTACCTTGCACTTCTCCAACCTCAGCCTCTTGTACCTCATGGCAACTTTTTACCAACTTGTTCAGATTTGGCACAAAACTCATGTCGGTGTCCAGTCAAATTATTGGCCTCTGCCCCTCCAGTCTTCTGCAATAATACTTAATTAGTCAAGATCTGCAACCACACTAAAAGCACACATTGAATCGCTGCAGCAGGCCTTGTGCAAAAGCTGTCAAAAATGTAAACAACAATAACAGCTGAGCAGACTAAAGCAAAGGGGGTTGCTGTAATGATCAACTGTGCATGAACTTATTCTGTTATGCATACGAGGACAGTCACTCGCATACCCACCTGACGAGTGTCTTGCAGTCGTATGATCTTTTCGCCTCTGCTGAAAACAATTCTTTCTCTTGCAGCCTCACTTAAATACAGTCAGTGCACACACGCATAGATGAATGACCCGCTCCGTTGCTGTTCTTGAAATCTTGAGCATGTAGACACAATGGTGACGGTGACGGCCACGTCGTAAGATTATCTGGAGGTGTATATTTACACTAACTCACAGTTGAGACAACTGCTGAAGATGACTGACAGAAGAACTGGAGATAAATGAACGATATGTGGGATTGTGTGAATAGATTTTAAAGTTTCAAAAGAGAATTCAAGTTAGTGGGGTAGTGAAATTCAGGTTCTTGCAGTTTCTTATGAGAGAGATGAGATCTTGTTCCCGTTCACCGGCTACCACTCGACTGAATGCTTACATTCCCACCACCATATACTGATTAGAGAGAAAAATAATTGTGTAGACGGGGGGAAGCCATTATTACTGTGGTTAAGCATGTGGGAAGAAGGGATCTGTACAAGACGCTCACACAGACTTACTATCTTTACGTCATCATCACTTACAGCTCCCCTTTTTTTCTTCCCCTCCGAAAGAGAACCCTTGAAGCTATAAACCAGCACTTGTTTCTTAATCCAAGTTCTGTATAAGTACTTAGCATGCAACCGGCCGGTGTGAGGATTCCTCCAGGCATTCTCCTCCACGCTCAACTCTCGAGGAGGGAATGCCTCTTCCAAGAAATCTTTGCTTCATCTTCCCTTTTAAATTCCTGGGATTTCCTCCCTGTCGTTTATGTCACTGCTCTTCAGCCATTATTCTCATGCAAGTCCTTTGTACATGAGTGTTGGCTTAAGAAATGTAAACAAAAGGGTATCATTCACTGTGTAGTCGATTCGTTCAGTCAGTCTCTTCTATTTGAGATTTCCAATCATGCATTGTAACATTAAACCCTTTATATTGCATTCGGCGATCATAATGGCACACCTTTCAGGGTGAGATGGATATAAATAGCGACTGTCATTATCTAGAATGCATAAAATATAATGCTGGACGAGAGTACAATGTAACATGACCTTGGAAATTCCACCTGGTGATAAAAAACGACTTACAGCCAAGGAAATTTTGCCGGTCATCCTCCTGATTCACATAAAAGGATAAAGAGAGAAAGATTTTTTATGCATAATGTGCAAGTGATTATGGGACAGTGTCAGTAGTCTGCTGCAGTCAGCAAAAATGTCAGCACTTTTTGCACTGAATAATGTGAGATTGAGCTGAGCTCTGTCACGAACTCAATAAGAATTCAGCTGACGGGTTTGCAAATGGAATTTTGCAATGAAGGACTTTCCAGTATTCTTTGTGAGCTGGAATTAAAAGCAAAGTTTCTCAGCACGTATGAATGCATAATATAAATGAGGGTATTAAATTATACATGCTTATTGACATCCAGTCTTATTTCTAGACGTCGAGAGATAGTAATAGTAAATTTTTCTATCAAAACTGGTAAACACACGACGTAATATTAAAATTCGGGATGTTGTGAAACAGAAGAAAATTGTGTCTGGCTTTTCCAGCGTTTCATAAAATATAAGTTACTTGCACACTACATCCCCTTGTCCAAGTTGACAAGATGGAATTGAAAAAGTTCCCCTTCAAGACTCACATGAAATATGGAAAAGGAGACAGACAGTATCCTGGAATTATAGTTTCCCCTCTAACTGTATGCATACTCAAGCGTGATCTAATCTGTAAAAGTCAAGATAGTTCAGCTGTACAAAGTCTCTCCGGGATCCCGAAATGCATGTCCGGGATGAAAAAAAAAGTCATGAATGAAAATTAGGGATAAGACAAAGTGTCAGACTTTGATAAACTCCAGTTCCGCTAAGGTCAGTGATGTCTCTCTCTTTTGCTCTAGATAAGCTTAATGGCTTCAATATTACAGTTCCATGCATGCACTTAATTTCAGATAACGCGTGCTCATCATCACATAAAAATGCAAGAGTAGCGGAAACTGGCTGCAATGCTGGAAACAGTGGCTGTAAAATGAAAGCAAATTTGCTGGAGCTTCGGCCATGAACTTTTCTCG
>JAQIWI010001183.1:0-18367 GCA_034698825.1 Deuterosminthurus bicinctus | reverse complement strand
ATTTTTGTTGTTAAGTAAGATCCGAAGTATTTAAAAATCTTAGCGATAAATTAAAATGAACTTACTTGGGATAAATAATCCCAAGTAAATTTACGGTTATACGACTCTTGATTTTGTAGTGGAAGTATTGTTCATTGCTGTGCAAATTACGGAGGACGAACTACGTGAGTTACTCTAAAAAATTGTTTTCAGGAGACCTCTAAGAATTTGCTTATTCAGAGTTCCATACAGTAACCGCACGGCATGAAAATATTTTACTCGTTCTACTCCACCCCTACGTTACCTTCCCACCCTATTCATTTCACCTGCTAGATTATCAACTTGTATGCGCCCTCCCATTTCAACTCAGCTCCCGCACCCGAGCTCATTTCTTATTCCTCCTCTTTTCCTCTCATCTTCCCTCTGGTTTCAACTTAGATTTTCCAATGAAAACATTCGGAAAGAATGAAAGCGATCCGCATGTTCCTTACGATAAGTGTGTGAACAATTCTGTCATGTATGATTCCAACATGTTGGCAGCACGGCTGGGATTAATGGATTCCTAGCAGTTGAATTACACTTTTGTATACCCACGGAGGCAGTAGTCTTCTTTATATGAAGCGAAGATTTTGTGTGCGGAGTGGAGAGAATGTGTGCAAGAGATTGATTTGAAAGAAGAATGACGGGTCTGGTAGTGTGGAGGGCGAAAAGAATGTGTGAACAGAGGCATGACCTGCCTTTATAATCAGTCAGTCGTAAGTGTGAATTTGCATCATGAAATCTCCGTTGTTGGAGACATGAATATGAAAGAGGTCTTAAGTGTGTGTTACTCTGCCGGATGTACCTTTATGGGTCCTTCCGCCGTAAAAGTGTAGAAGTGGTGCTCGTCGTAATGATTTTCTCTCGCTAACAGTCCCCTCGTCTACTCGTATTCCTTTCCTCTGTACATTCATTCGCTCTGTATTATGAGTGACATGATTTTTTAGTCGCGTTATATTATAATATCCGCGACTATTGCGATCATCCGCTGTGACTTGGAAGTGTCCATTACGACGGCCTGGGGGTCTTCAGGGGTGTTCTTTGCGATTTGGCCAACATCAATCGCTAGGGAAGGATTTGGGCATGTGCTTATCACTACTTTGAAGTCTGTAGGTGTTACAGTGAAGGACATAAATGGATGGCCGTTTCTCGTTTTTGTCGACTTTTTTGTCAAGTGAGGAAAGTGATTTTTTGCTTGGAGTGGAGTGTGTATGTGTCTAATTTACGTCCAGACATAATGAGTCCTCTTTAGGTATGTGCATAAGGCTGTCCACATCATCATCATCGCTACGGCAAACGTTTGTTGATTTACGCAGTGGAGCTCATATACGAAATGCAAGCTTAATATCCGAAGCGAGAGTTGTAGAGCAATGCAATGGTCAGGGTCATGAATATTGGATCCAGTGGATTCGAACTCAGTGTGGGTTGAAAATGTCCTCCGCGAGGGGGATAGAGTTGTCGCTATTTCTGTGGAGGTGGACATTGAGTGAGTGTGTGAGGGGGTGCCGAGGGAGGTCACAAAGGGGTGTTTCTAATCGGGAAAATTCAATTAAATTCAGGGGAATTCAAATAAATTCAGCAAAATTTGAAGTCGAATAAATTCAGTGAAATCAGTCAGAAGTGTTGTTCGAGGTTGAACTCTAGTTTCGTTTAGTGGCTGTATCTTTTGTATCCCATTTCCGTCTTGGCCGAATTTAATCCTAAGATGTTTGTCATAATAGTCTCTATGATTTCCCACCCTTAATTGTATATGGTCGTGGAGGGTTTAATGAGATAATTGGTCATTAAATATCCCGTCTAGCCAGTAGTATTTTGTATGTACGTCAAGCAGTTTAGTAGGTGTAAGTGCCAATTTTGTATTGTCTATATCTTGGACAATTCTTAACCGCCCGAGCTAAATGTGGTATGAGGTGATTCTGCATAAGTTCAGCAATGACCTCTGACCTGTCATTCCTAGGGGTATGAACGGAATATCGGAGATATTCGGGTTTTTAGTTCGGTCCTATTTTAGTATGTATTCCCATGTAAGTAAATGTAAGTTGTATGTTCAAGTAGTAGCCACGGCATTTGCATGTTCTATCTACATAGTTTTTTCCTTTTCATTCATTCTAATGTAAGCTCAACTGCCCTCAACGCTGAGTCTTATCTCCTTTTTTACATTCTTACCTTTGTATGCATTTTAATCCTACCTCAGCTGTTCTAACAGCTGAGTTTTAGTGTATGTATTTTGTGCCTATTTTAAGTCCTAACTCACCTTTGTAATATGCTAAGTTTAGTTTATTTTTAACTATGCTAATCCCTTTTTCTTTGTCGCTCGTCAACTCCAGAAACCCAATACTCTGAGAGTTGGTCAGCGGCTTCCCTCCATGCAACACCCAAGTTGTGTGCTCCTCAGTATCTTGTAATATTTGTAGTAATTTGAAGTGAATAACTGATTGTATTGATTTATTAGTGATTAATTGAACATTAAAGTTAATAGTTTTGTTTGGCACGTAACTCCAAGTCCGCTTCCACGTTTATTCCCCCAAATCCACGTTTCGATTTCGTTCTACCTTGCACTCACATAAACAAGTGTAGTTACCATTTAACACTCCACCAACAACGATTCCAACCACCACGCAACGCGACTATCCTGCTCCCCATCGGGGGGATATTTTATTATATATGGACTCTTCCTTTCTACTATACAGGATCAACCAGCCGTTGTACGTACACCCTTGTATGTTTGACGCGGCTAAATGTGAATCATGGTAGGGAGACGTGGAGAGAGATAAAATCAATGAATGTCACAGCTACCTATCTCAGCAAATTCAAGCTAGCAAGACAACCGGCGACAAAATGCTATTAATCATTTTTCATCTTTCCTTTACTTTGGACCTCCACCGCGGCTTTGCAGCAGCCAGAAAACAAACAAGCATCCTCGCACTTCAGTGTCACTTGTTTCAATGTCATCATCACCGTCATCATGCCATTCTTTCAGGACATCTCAACTTGATTATCTCAGTTTGTACACTCTTCTGACTCCTGTCCCTCAGGGCCCCTTAAGGGTAGTATAGCCCTCATCTTTCCCAGGCTCACAATCTTCTTCCCCCCTCTCTCTGCCCTACAATCAAACGTGAGCAGAATGAGGAGAAAAAGTCTGCGCCAGAAAATCTCATCACCATATCATCATCATCAAGTAGAATAATAATTCATTTCTGACAAGCTTGTTTATTTTCCCATCATTCCGCTGTCAAGCTTTCAAGAGCAAACATCCCCTTTACCTTCATTTCTCCGCACTTTCTCTTTATCCTGTAAAAGTCACTGCGGACATGACGTTTAAATTTCACTACTCCTCCGGTCCCCCATACAAGATGAAAGCCGGCTGTAATAATTCTGATGGTCATGTAGAGAAAGGGAAAACTTGGATCGACGGATGTGAGTGGGTCTATTCTGGTCAGAGGCAATAGCGAAAAGTGATGATAATGGTGATCCTGTAGTGCTTTCTCTGGTCATCTCATTCGCTCCAGTCGGTCTGATTACTAATGAAAGGGGAATTCACCCAGAGAATCCATACTAATGGCCACGACTGCACTGTTGCCGGGCAAATAGTGTTCTCCCTCACACAACACTCTTGGCCATTTTCGGAACAACAGTGCACCGGGAGTGTGTTGGAAAATTAAAATTCTCCTCCTGTTCCTACACGGACGCCTAATGGCTGTGTTGAAAAATGGACCTTGTAATCCCATTAAAAGTTAATGAGTGCTAAATGACGACAGAAGCTCGGATGAACGGGATTTAAGCTCGAAACTTTGCCCTCACAACTCTCCACAGATTCTACCGTAGAATTCAGTGTTATCGAGCAGAACAACGTCATGTGCATCAAAGAAAAAAGAGAATATGCTTGAAACTTAAAGAAATTTTGGAGGAGCAGCAATTTCGTATTGATTGCTTTCGTGGGAAATTCCCTTTTAATTCGACGAAGAAGGCGTGTGAAAGGGATAGAGAGGGAGCATAAATTTAGCACTTGTTTGAATGAGAAAACATGGTGGAGACACATGGTGGACGCACGGGACATTGAAGGAAGAAGAAAGTTACAAAGGACTGTTGAGCCACAGAGATTGCCATCGCAAGTGTTATTATTATGGGCTGGCTCGGGTCCTTCTGGACCCATTTAGCAGTAGCACATGGCATGTTATTTCCCTCCGCTGAACCAACAACGAAGCAAGCGGGATGTTGGCAGTCCATTTGCCCCGCGGAAAAATATAGAGGAAGACCGGGGGGAACAAGCAATAAGGAAAAACAAACTACACTGAGAGGAAACACACGTCTGGCATTATTGTCTAACATTCTTATTATTATTATTATCATCGATGATTCCCTTTGGTTATGATTATTATTTTTTGCCGCATGTTCCACAGAACAAAAGCTGGCGCCGTTGGTCCGCTTTACTTCGATCTGAGAGTGAATGAGTGCCAGAGGTCAAACAAAGGAATTGATTCTCTTCTCATTGTTCTCTCGGCTTTTTCTATGAGCTCTCTTTGTTTTGATGAATAGAAATGTGTATTGCTGTTCTTTCCCCTGTCGCCACCACCTTCTTTCATTCCCTTTCCTACTGCCTCATCAAATATGTAAATCCCGGCTGGGAGTGGAGAAAACAATGGAAAAAACTACATTAGCGACACCGCAGTCCCTCAGAAGGCCGTTTGAAAACTAATTCAATTTCTCCGGCCTGGATGATGAACACAATTACAGTTACATTTTCTTTTATTTTTACTCCAAAAGCGGTAGTTGAGTTGGTTTCTTTCTCTCTCAACCTTGTCATTCAGTGGCTCAGTCAGTCGCACTTTGTGCAACATACACACACGCAAACGCACATTGACTGAAATTTACCCCTATGTTGAAGCATTGTGGTGATCTGAGTAGCTGAGTCCTAGAGAAAGTAATAATAATAACAAGGAAAGGAAATACAAGACGTAAAACGGACGACCTTAATCCTCTGTCGCACACGTAGAAGCGCCACGATGACAGCAATGAAGGGAGTGGGGAGAGAGAGTGAAAAACATGTAAACGAAAGGATTTTCACCGGCCATACAAAGTAGAGAAAACGTACAGTGAAAGGATGTGGAAAATTGTGCGCAGAGAAAGAGAAATTTTTAGGCCTTTTTCAACATTAAAAATATGCATTAGTCTGGGGTATAAAATGAAGTAGGAGCAGCTGTGGAGATTTTTTTCACGCATAAAGACAGTGAAGGAGAAAATCTGTAAATTAACTCGTGTCTGTTTAATCCCCAATTTTCCTGTGTGCAATTCAGCGGACGAATGATCATCTACATGGGTATACAGAGAAATTCACGTTTTTTGCACTCCTTCCCTCACGCACCAAACTAAAAAGCATGTGAATCACTTTGGTGTGTATGAGGACGAGATTTCCATTAAATGCTGCCCAGAAGAATAAGGTAATTTATGGCCTACAACCCGTCATGTCTTGTCGAACGGAATGAAAAATGTTCGCACAATGAAGAATTCCCTTCCTTCATGCACTAAAGTATCGTCTTACTTTTTATCTTCCTCTCGGGATTAGTAATATCCACACAATTCTCTTCGTCCTCTTCCTCTCGCACTTCATTTCAGCCTCCAGTCTTCTCCATTGAACGCATCATCAGGTTTGGCTACCATTTTTCTCATTTTTTCCCCTCCCTCTCTTCCCATTTAACTATTTCTCTCATTTATTATAATCTGATCAAATGATAGCACCCAATGAAACCAATGGTCAAGTCTTATAGTCCTGGAATAAACGAATTTTATTTGGTGAACAGTAGAAAGATTCATTACTTCCAGTCAGACCGCCGCGGTCGATAGCTTAATGATCTCTGATAGAAAGTGAATGAAGGGGTTGCGTGTATTAAATTCTCATTTATTATTATGATCATTACCGCTCAACACTTACAGTAGGTTAGTATTATCATCATCATGTCATGTACTAGTTGTGACTTGGATTTCACTACAGCGTTTGTTATGTATAATGCTTTCACTATTTTATGTACAACAGTACATTACATGAACACTGTGCACCTGGAATCATAGGCAGACAGTACGTACATACGTTCTTTATCTTTGTAATAGTAATGATGCATTTAATTCATTCCACTATATAAATGTTTGTCACAATGGAACACACATGTTTGCTTCTGGCTTCATAATTTCATGCATTCATACGTATAAGTATATATATATACAATGTATATAGTACGATATAGAATGAAGGAGAAGAGTATATTAATAATAAAAAGAGGGAAAAGCGAAAGTTAGTAGGACACAGAATGGTTTTCTCCTTTCACTTTCATTCCCTCCTGACTGTCACCAGTTGCTTCCTTTTCTTCATTAGACTGAAGTCGTTCGACCGGTGTGCCTGTCTCTTTCTATGCATCGCTGTTGTACATGTGACGGGGATGCATGGCCAAGTCCATGATGCATGAGTAACTTGGGAGACGAGTCACGTCTCATCCTCTAAGTCGTACACTTTAATACGTCTCCAGCTACATGGGAGCACACGTGGGAAGTCTCTTGTCCTCACACTTCCTCCAGTTCATTCATCCGCAGGGGAAGTACACGCCTTCACAATGAAAGCATTAATAAGGAGAGTTACAATAGACTACGATAGTAACAACATACGAAAACGAGCCACAATGCCTGTTCATTCCACGGTTATAATGTGAAAAACAGCACCCGATCTTCCTTTCACTCAATTATTACACCAAATATTATTATTGTTACAATATTTTTATACAATGTCTTTCGTACTACAAGTCTGATTCGACTATGGTGTATCCTTTTTCTATTCTTATTATCATAATACGAAACTTGAAGTCCCTGCTTCATTCTGTTATGAACCAACGCGAGGACGGTCCTACGGCTCACAAAAATGTCTCCCGTCTCGGAAAAGTGATTGGTTGTGCGAAAGTTATATGTTATGTGGAATTCCTTTAATCCAGACGATAACTTGTGTAGAATTTTTGTAGAATCCAATAATTAACCAAAACAAGTAGAGAAACTAAGAATGCGAGTCGATTTTTTGGGTAAAAACGAGAAACTCAATTGAGAAAGCAAGTCAAGTTTGAAGAAAGTATAATGGAGTGCTGTTGAGAAATCAAGTTAAAGTCACATAGAAAACAAGTCTGATTACGTTGGAGAGATGCAAGTGAAAACCTGTTGGGAATAAGCAAGTCCGAATCCAGAGAGAGAGCACATCCATTTCTCATTAGAAGCTGTGTCTCTTTCTCAGTAAATTGCGAAGCCGAAGATATTGAAGACAAAGAGTTGGGCTCGATTTGTTCCTCCAGATACTTGCTAGTGTTGTTGTGATCCCATCACCATACCATCACACACATGACGCGCCGATATTACAACATAAAGGACGCCGAGGAAGGGAGGATAAGAGATGTTCTTGTAGCTTTCTTGCTAATATAAATTCATTCCTGGGGGATTTTCCTTGGTAATCTTAGGAAATAGAGAAGAGGCTTTTCTGATGACAGGTCATTTGTCGGCTCCATGAATCCACTACACACCCACACGCTTGCTCCCACCAACACTGTCACCGTAGGCATATAATACACGTCCTGGCTTTGAGCTTTGTTCACTCACATGAATCCACATAGTAGTTGCTATCGAGGATAGTAATGCGCTGCAAATACGCAGCGACCTATGATGCCTCTTCTGTTCTTACTGTTGTGGTCGCCGCTGTTACCCGGGGAAAAATAACGTTAAAGAGGGCGATAAAGAAGTACGGAGACACCCAGACGTACAGAAGAGAAATAGAGAGTGAGAGACATGGCTATATATTTATAGTAGTATGTGAAAAATTGCAATCATTTTGGCACGACAGTTCCCCTTAAATCTTCACATGTATATACATGTATATTTTACCGCGATAATTTTAAAGTCTCCGAGCATCTCTTCTACTACGCAGTCTTAACCTTTCACCTCTAGAGTTGACTAAGTTTTTTCCGTGGGATGATGTAGGTTCAAGAAAGATTGTGTAGGGGTGCGAAGACGAAGAGATGGAAACATCCAAGGTTTCCCACGAACGTGGCAACCACACGAAGGGTAAAAAAATCACGTACTTTCGCCCTTGATAAGCTTCCTTGATGTTATTTTTTCACTGAAGAGGACATAATTTGTGGAAGTTACGAGCCTTGTTAGGCAATATTCACTGCTCATATGAAGCAAGAACCAGGGCGGCATTTATCATTTCACTTCTCATGTTTGTTTCTCCTAATGCTCTGCTGAGTTGTCCATGAGCTTTTCCCCCTTTTTCCAACTTAATTTAATTTAAAGCTTGCCCCGTGGCTTTGTACTCCGACCACATTTCATGAAAAACGCGCTGGATGAGTCATTTCTGTCTGTGCACAAAGCTACTATGGTATTTTCTTCAATTTTGTGAGCATAGAAGCTGCAACTGGAATACTCAGTGTCACATAACTCAGGATGACCGATCCTTGGAGACATATCTTGAATTTGCGAGACAATCGTCCGCATTCAAACATTGCTGCCTCGGGTTCCAGAATTTTGTATGTATATATACATATGCACAACACATAGACACATACTGCCCTCCTTTCTCCACTACTTCACTGTGTCTAGTCCTCAGTATACACATGTGTTCAGTATACACATTTACACAAGTTTTTATTTTCTTGCCTCGGGATCCCTCTATGTCTTGAAGGAAAGTTGCCACGGCTGGAAGTCGTGACTTGAAATCATTGTATTTTTATCATAAGTTTGACCGTCTTATTTGTTCGCTCTGTGACCAGAGAGGCCACAGAGTTTTTTGGGTTCCGAACGGGATCGTGGTAGCGAAGTGACGATGCGTATCTTTACACCCGTTGCTCTCCTTGTTCGACTTAAGCCAAGAAAACGTATCATGATCCAACGTAAACGCACTGAGTGTGACCCTCTAACAGGCTACTCGGGATCAAGCCTTCCACAGGTTGAACGGCTGCCATTTTCCACTCGTTGCGAACCTAAAATGATAATTAAAATTTTTATCTCAAGAGGAACATCGTCTGTAATAAAATGACAATCAAAGTCAAGAGAAGGAGGCTTCTCAAAGCATTGTGAAAGAGACTTTGAATATTACGTAGTTGAACCACCCAATTGTACGACTATAAAGAGAATAAGGAAGTATGAACTTGAAAGATCGCAAACTAAAAACAAAAAATCATATCAAAAAGGCCAAATCTGGTAGTAAGGGTTGGCATTGTTCCTTTGAACTACCAACGACAATAAGTTTCTCAAACAATAAATATAATTTCTTCATGGAAAATTGCTTTCTTTGGAGAAAGTAAAAATTTAAACACGCAACTTTCTCCACACCTGCTTCCATCCCTCCCGTCCATTAGGAGTTGATGAGGATGCGGTATTAGAGAAGAAATGACACTTTGAATGGGCTTTTGAAGGCGCTCGTAGAGTGAAGAAAGTTTCATTGATGACCACAAGATCAATGCGACCGCTTGACCCTTGACAAAATGCACAGCCCCTCTTTACTTTCTTTCATTCTACGCCTGTCTCCCTTTCTAATACTTTCACTCTGAGTGGTCATGCAAGGACAAAAGCAATTTCTTTCTCCCTTTCACAGTGTCTTCAAAGTTGAAAAGTCTGGACAAGTTGAAAGGAAACAAGTGGAGCTACTCCTGCTGCTTCTACTACTGTTGAAAGTAAAAAAAAACGAAGAAAAACTTTTCCCGTCCCACTGCCTTTTCTTGCCGCTGCTCAGTCTAATAGAGAAGTAAAGTGATGGGAGACATGATGGGATGATTTCTCCGCTGTTTCAATATCCCAAGAACAAGCCGTCAAGTTTATGCTGACATTCGATGTGAATTTAGTATGAGATGGAGGTCCTAGAAGGAAAATCAAGCTGGCCAGTGGATAGGATGGGAAGACGGGAATAGCGAGCTAAAATATCTTCAGATGAGGAATAAACGAGGGATGTCGGGTAATGTGTGTGGGACCATGGATGGTGTGTGGAGGATGATGCGGAGAATGATGGAAGGATATTGAGGAGAGCTTGGAGAAGGAAGAAAGACTGACTCGATGGCTGAATGAATTGGTGCAACTTAGGCTGTTCCATCGGGTCATTTAGTTTTGGTTACTGCCCATCGTACACGCTTTCCATCCATGATACGGCATATTATATTTCCCTTTCTCATTTTTCCAATCATAATCCCTTTCAACCGTTGTCAAAGAGCTAAAAGCTTTTCCCCTCTTTCTCTCCCTCATCCAAACTTCCCATTCGGATGGAGTATTGGAGGACAAGTAGTAGTAGTAGTGGCAATGCGTAGCTGCACAAGGACGTGGTTAATGGATCAATGCTTGCATAGCTTGAGGAGAGAGGAATGAAGGAGAGAGTACATTGGGCAACTTTGATAAGGCATGACATTTGTGGTCAATGACAGAATAAATGGTCCTCTCTATACTCACTTGCTCCACTTGGCGAAAGACGCGGAGGAAATTCAAGCCCGCCAGCTTCTTCAAATCTTCCGCGCTCCACCGAGCATCCTCTAACAGTTTGGCGAATAAATTCGGGTACTGCAATATGAAAAAAAGCATTAATTTTCTTCGCCACAAGTCCACGTTCTCCTTTTCCTTCCAAGTATTGTGACAATACTTTCAGTTCAGAATGGAAAGTTGATCATACAGGGCAATGCATACGATTTGTCTTGCTGATCATAACAAGTGATCAGAGAGCTTCTGAGGAAAGATGAACAGGGCATGATCTCAGGAAATCAAGGACGTAACTAAGACAGCAAGTTTTCATAATTACCTTTGAGACGTCTTCAAGTCCTCTCGGCGTACTGAAATGAAGAAAAGTCATTACCATCATCATGTCTTCAACTTCCGGTTCCCAAAAAAAACTAAGCTCTCATCAATGCATATAAGTCATTGTTTCCTCGCCTTTTAATTACAGTAGGGCTAAAATCACGCGAGGAGCGAGAGAGCAGGATGGGGGTTGCAAAAGAAGTGACAACGTTTCACAAGTTTTCCCGGTGAAATCGATAGAATTAATCGACTGTTACGTAGGACAAGCGAAAGGCGCGTTGAAAAGTTTTCTCTCCCCTAGTCATCACTTTCTCTGTCACTAATTGCCATTCGAAGGTAGACAGCATGTCGTGTTTGGCAAATTTATTAAATGTTACAACTTGTTTGAGTAGGTGAAGGAGTGGGGTGGATGAGAAATGTGCCTTGGTTTTGTTTTCTAAAGGAGTAATTGCCAGAAGTCAATGCTCTGCACCACTGATACTTGTGGCGTCTTAAGAGATTCTAGGAAGTAAGTTATGCACAGTGGATCATTATGGCAGACCTCGGAATGATGTGGTAGAGGGAATAAAAGCCCCTAGTTTCTCCACAGGGCACATGTTATACATGCATGTCCACGAGGAAGCACACGCACATACGAGTAGTGGCTGCTAAGTCAGAGCTGTCGCTCTCTTTGCTTGGCAGCTGGAGATATTGAGTTGAAGGGGAGGATGAATAATGGAAGGTAGAAGATCCTGAAGCGAGCCCGGATTTGTAATTACTCTCGCCTCCTCCTAAATATTCATAATTCCATAGAGAAAGGGAGGTGAGGATCAGCGACGGAGTCATTCCTCTCACCGTCACCACCAGTCATCAGCCATCTGCGGACGAGGCCAACCAACGCTTACACGTGCACATCATTTCATTCTCAATGTGTGTACAACGGAAATCCTCCCTTCAGCGGTGAGGACAAACAAGCAGAGAGAAAGGGGAAAAAGAGAGGGCAAGGTGACGTTTATGATCTTTTTCGCTTCATTTATTTTAACATGAAATTGTTATCGCATGTCATCATCAGTGCTTTGAATGCTCAATGAAGTCAAATTTTCCCGAGGGAGAATAGCTCATTGCTAACTCTCTTCTCTCTCCTATCTTCTCTTTCTGCAATCGTCCACATGCACTATAAAGCTTCTTGAGCTTGAAAAACCCTCGCTGAAGGCCAAAAATTCTTTGATTTGTTCTCCCAATTCATCTGCTGGCCATGTTACTTGTACTCGTCAATTAGGCTTTGACTGCGTGGAATGGATTGCATTCGTGATAAAGAACGCCGATATTCTTTTTTTATAAATCACAGCACAATTCCCTTTGTGCATTGCTACGGCATTCATTAAGTCATGCTTAGTACTTTATGGTTAAAGATAAGTGAAATTTTTGAAGCTGAATACAAATCAGACGTGTGTAAATTTTTCAACTTGATTGCGTACTTTTTTCTATTCCGACGCGAACTTTTTGGTGAAATGTCAATACTTTGAGTAAATTTCACCCGTAAAATTCTCCTCTCAGTCAAATTATGGCAATGAGTGAACTGCGAGAGGATTTTGAGTCAAATGCACTCCAGCTCATCTACAAGTGGACGAGGAAGCGATCTACTTCTTTTTCAACGGAGCAAGCAATGGCGAGGATCTCCTAAGCTTGCTAATTGAGCCTCAAACAGCGAACGGAAACCCAACGCGTGAGGATTATTACCAGAATCTAATTAGTTTTTTACCCAGTCAGTTGTGAGGAGTGAAAGTTAGGGGGAAGCGATGATAATATACTTTTCACAAAGGATTTTATGGTGGAAAACTTACAAGTTTATACCGTCGAAACCGGCTCCAATCCCAACGTGATCCACACCAGCAACGCTCTTGATATGGTTGATATGATCTGAAACAGAAACCATGGATTAGCACAATCTTTCATACATAGCCACATAGAACCTTCTGACACTTGTATACATAAGAAAGAAAGAGCAAAAGTTTTCACCACTTTTTTCAACTCTCTCCAGTGATATGCACTTGGGGGAAGGAACTCCGTGCGACTTTCACCGTCAAGTACAACTTGCAGTACATTTAGCAGCAGGGGGAGAGTGTATGGTAGAGAAAAACTTTGTGAAACTTATGTGAGGTACAACGTATACATATACATGTGTAGGGGTCGCCTATATTATCATGACGAGAGATGAAGAAGGTATGAAGGCTTAATTCGAGAAAGCCAGCAAATTCATCCTATCAACATACTCAGGCTGTTTATGATAACTTCCTCTCCCCTCCTCTGTTTCCCACAACTTTTCTCCATTCTAAAATCGTGAGTTCGTGCTGATGTGGAGAGGGAGAACAGAGGGCACGGCATTTATATGGGACAAGATACCCAATAATTTTTCATTATTTCCTCATGCAACTCCTCATCCTTGCCACCGAATCATTTAGTCTAGCAACAATATTTGTTTCCTCTCTTGAGCATTGCCAAAGATATTGCTTCCATTCCGAATGACAAACAGGAGGGGAAGGAGTCTACATGTGTACATTATGTACGTTTGCGTAGAATGCCATTGGAGCTTTCTCCTTCTGCGCCAACTTTCCCTTTTGCATCCGCAGACTCGAGAAGCAAATCAATCGCACTCCTCACTCCGTCCCCTCAAGCTCTCTCTTCTTTCACTTTCATATGCTCGAGACAGAGAGAAAATGTGGTTTTATCAGCGTCTTCCCACCTGAGTGTATCACAAAACTGCATGCCAGACTTAACCTCTGAGTTGGTATAACGAGATGACTGGGAATTACAAGGCTAAGAACTTTTAAACGCATGCTTTTATGTAAGTACGCACAGCTTGCTGATTTTTTGAGCGTGAATGAAAATATCCCCCTGAAGGAGCAGGATAGTTGCGTTAGCCAAACCGATAATAGTCGGCTAACGAGACTGTCCTGCTCCCCATCGGGGGATATCTAGGTTAGGTGTGGCTTTGTTGTGACTGGAGATGTGGTGTAAGTATCCTGGGGTTGTAAGCCAGTCACCTCCCTCAGCCACCTAGTCATCATCCCCGTCCCTTCGCGGAGAACATTTTCAGCTCACACATTTCGAGTTCGAATCCACTGGATCCAATATTCAAGACGCTGACCATTGCACTGGGCCACCTGTTTGGAAGAGAGAGCCTGCATTCTCGTATGTAAACTCCACTGAGTTGATCAGCATACGTTTGCCTGGCTCACCAGTAAACTTCCCACAGATTATTGGTTGCTCCCAGCGATTTACCCTCAACAGAAGAACCCCAATACAACAAAAACACTTCCTCATCTCTTACAGAATCGGCAGAAACTACCAAATTGTAAGAAACGCGGGCACACATATTTCGGAAACTAAAGCACTTAGAAACTTCGACCTTGAAACAAGGACACTGCTCCGAATCCTCGCACATCGATTGATGTTGCCGGAATCCTGGAAAACCACCGCTGAAAACCACTTATACTGTCGGAAGTAAACACATCCCAATGAGAAAAACCGGAAGTGGGTGATCTCAAGAGTCGTCGTTTTTATAAAAAAAAACGCGACTAAAAATGAGAGCATGCTTAGGAGCAATATGAAAACTGCCCTGAGGCATATAAGAGAAGCTGGAAAATTTTATGTTTGTAAGACGAAACTTCATACGTAGGCTTTAGAATGGCCAATTTGCGGGAGACAAGAGATATAGAGGATATGATGCATCATCATTTATTTTCAACTCCATGCAGTTTTACTCGTTGTCATAGGGCTCAATCAGCTGTCTGTTTACTGTGTTCAATTACTTCTTCCCACGGAGGGTGTATTATGAGAAATATTACCCGTTTTGCTCTGCATCATAAAAAATTGTGATTCAAAGTATCCACGGGGACAAATCAATGCCCCATGCGTGATACAGTTGCCTCAATCTATCCTTTCATGTTCTATTAGGAACATGAGCGCCCATATCGTTGTCACCACTCCTCCATACTGCAGAGATACACCAACAAGAGTCTTTTACACTGCAATTCCTTCGAGATGCAGGCAGGTGGAGTGAGGAAATTGAGACAAATGAAGCCATGTTACGAGTTTTTTCTTGCACAAAATGATTTCAGATGGTCGGAATTTGCCGGTAATGTAACTTGATTTAGACATAAATTGGATAAAAGAATTCCACGAGGTGCTGGGAACAACAATGAAGATGTTATTACCTTATTCAAACGCACACTCTTCTTCTCGAACACGTATACACGAAGAGCTCGTAGCTGGCTTACAACATATTCAAAGTAGCTGTGCCATTATTAGCGCACCATTTGTTTAAAAAGTTGGTTTTAAAAGCTCGTTGCAGTACATGCATATGCCATAGGTGTAGTTTTCTCAGGAGTTATTAATACTGTACTGTACTGCAGTCATACGATTGGAAACAGTTGACATTAGAAAATATTTTCAGGAATTTGAAGAGCGGACAAGCCAGTTGGGATTGGCTGACTTTTATTAAAGGACAATATGGCAGGATGCCTCAGGCTCTTTTCAACTTCCTCCGTTCATCTCACAAGATTTGAAATTTAGAGAGTTACAGTGCCATAGGTATCCTAGAGGCTTCCTCATGGTTCCGAAGAGGTTAATTATTCTCACACATTCCACTTGGGTTGGATTCTCTCATGCAAAAGACCACACCAACCGATTCGTGGGAACAACGTAAGAGCCGATGCGCAAGCAAATTGACCTTCAAATGAGTTGCTTGTTTGCAAGGACAGTGAAAAAAACCCACGGAGCTACCCCGCGGAGCCACAAACTGTATTTCGAATTGCGTGCATCACTAAAGCAGGATCCCTTGTAGGCCTCCAATTCGTATACGGAATAAGTGAATGTGTATGATAATCACGCGTGAAGTGAGCTCGGATGTAAGTTAGTTGTCTCCATTTACCAGTAAAACCTCAGTCTTGCCACTAGTTTGCTCCTGTGCCTTAGGCAAGTCAGACTGCAGCAAGCACATCTGAACACAGACAGAAAAGGGAAGTTGGTGAATTTCCGTTTGAAATTTAATTACCATCCAGTCGGTAGTCTCTTTGCTGCTAGTGCATGAGGAGTGAGGATGGGAAATATTGTCCTCTTCCGACAAAAACAGAGAGCTCAGCCGTGCATGACCTTGCTTACTCACGTGGGAGGTCAGCATGTTGCTCTTTATCTACTCACTTCCTTGCTTCCTCGTTCTAAATCCACAGGATTTTGACACGGGAAATTAAGGAGGAAACATGGGCAAGTATACTAAAACTTTCACTACTGGCTGATTCAGGACTGAGTGATTCAATACGTAGCAGTTGCATCGATTTCCGACAAAAAATAAAGGGTTGTGTGTTAAACTTTCATTGATTCAGCGGAAGCAAGTTGCTGGGGAAAGTTTGGCATGAAAGTCAGAAAATATAACTTGGCCATAGCAACGATTTGCTTCCAGATGACTCCATAAAAATCATAGAGACTTTCTCTACACGGTAAAAGTCATAGAAACCAAGCCTCTATTGGAAGGCAAGAACAAAGGGAATGGAACCATGAAACGTTTCCAACAACTCTCAGCACTCGCAAAGAAAGTTAATTTAAAAGTATGAGTAAAATCCGCAAACTTACCAATGACATCGCTGATACTTGCTGATTCATTGCAGGTGATAAAATAGTTGTAAAAATTTACCATCACTATCCCTCCTTTGGAACTCTGAAAGCAAAGCGTGGAAATTGTAGGAATTTGTAATGCTTTCATTAACACTGATGAATGTAAGGGTTTTCGATTAAAAAACACGGGATCCCTCATGCAGTTAGATGCGTCACATAAGCCATTTACAAGCTTCAAATACATTTTCTTTATACCAGTCTGGAATTATTGGAACATTAATAGAGCAAGTGTTTTGGTAAACTTACGACTAGTCGGAGAATATCATCAGGCACATTACGAGAACTGTTGCACAAGGAGTGAGCAGACGAATGAGAGAAGATAACGGGAGCTCGGGTCACTTCCAGGGCATCCTTCATGGTTTGCACGGAAACATGTGATAGGTCCACTATCATCCCCAATCGATTCATCTCCTTTATCACCAACTGAAAGAGACCATTAAAACTTCTTTATTCCATCAACTACACGCATTCTCTCATAAGATTTGGCAAGTACTCAACGCTTTCATATGAACCTTCAAGTTGCAGCCAAGCACGTTCCTCCCTGTCTGGCAAAGACAGGAGAAAACTTTTCCAAACGTTGCAAGTGCAATGGAACAATGGCAGTGTCTTTGATTCTTTATATAAAACCATACATTAATACCTCTCTCCATCAGAGGCTCTATTAGTCACGTTAAAAGTGCCTATAGAATTTCTGCTGGATAAACTTACGAATTCATCTGTGCCATTTGAACTATATAGGTGATGTTGACCATTACAAAGGGCATTTTAAGCATACCTCCTTGAGTTACGTCGCCTCTCTGCGCAGTAAACTTATATAATATACACTTATTGAACCATGCGGAAGTTTATTTGACGATTCATTTCCCTACTTATGTTTCCCTGTCTTTGTGTTTCTATCGATCACCCTCCAGCTGTGTTCCTCTGCTGCAGCAGTTTTTTTTGCTAATGACTTGATATTACACGCCAATACACGGAGCGGTCATTTGTGCTTGAGCTGACGCCGGGACAACGTGAGGTCGGTTTTAATGATGATTGGGAGTTTGGAGCTTAAGATGGACATACGATCCGGGTTAATTTTTCTCTTTAAATTTTCGCACGAGCAAGCGAAGCGGCGCTGGAATGAGAGAAGGGGAGAGAGGGGGACTGAATGAAATTACAAGTTCTAATGACCCCGATGTGCTCGATGGGATGAGAAAACAGATTAAGGGGGAACTCTTTTGCTCCAACCTCCCGTCTTGAATAGGTCCAAAGGAATGCATTCAACCATTCTCAATGGCTGCCGAATGCAATTACACTAATCGATTTATGCTTGCTAAAGCTCTCTCTCTCTCTCTCTCTCTCTCTCTCTCTCTCTCTCTCCCCTGAAAAAGAAATTCAACAACTTGTCTCTTTTATCCCTGGAGCAGCAGCAAGGCGAGTTCTCCTAATGGATTTTACTCTCAACTGCTTCTTCTGCTTGTCCTATTTACTTCATCCTTCTCGCATATGGAGAAAAATCTGGAAATTCCTTGTCTTTCTCCACACCTTTCCCCTTCCATGCTTTCGCTTTTCTCCTAACCCCTAATCTCTCATTTGACAAGAAAAATTCGAGATAACACACGGTTTTTGTCTTTGTTTAAATTCAGAAACAGGCATGAATGGGGCTCGCAGTTGCCATAGGAACGTTATCTAAGGTGGATCGATGACCTTAAAGGATACCTAGGCATCCGGTTGTGGTAGCGAAACCGGAAACGGAGGAAAAGGTTTGGGTAATCTCTCAAGAGGAGGATCAGTCCTTTGAACATCCCTTCTCATTTTCATGTGTTGTTGGCACAAAAGAAGGGGGAAACCTATTTCTGTGTGGTCGATCGAGTGCTTTCTTCGGCTCCAATGTACACAAACTTTGTCTATCTACATCATT
>JAQIWI010001182.1:0-18392 GCA_034698825.1 Deuterosminthurus bicinctus | reverse complement strand
GCTTTCACTGGCTACTTCCTTCCCCTGAAACTTTCACAGTGCATCCAAATGTATACAAAAAAGTTTTCATATGTTACTGGATACACCAACGAAAGTTAGAATCTGAACTCTAGAGTCCTGATGGCAAAGTTTCTGCATTTGGACCTCTTTTAATCCCTCAGCATATGGGAAAAATAGTCCAAGCTGCAGTTCTGCCGCTGCAATCTAGCCTGACAAACTCAGTTGATTTCATACACTTTATTTAGTACAAATTCCTGCAGAATTTCAAAGGTCTGATGCGGAGCTTTGTGCGAATTTAACGTGAAGTGTTTCGTGTGATGAATAGAAATGAAAAGCTTGAACACTTACCTGGATGCTGAGCAAATGCCACTGGAAATCCGTTGTATTTACAGACGCCTCCACTTGTATCGGTCCACTGCCCAACTCCGCGATGAATCTCGGCTAGATATAATGGTAAAGTAATAAGATTTCTCACGTCCAACACGTGCAAAACATGAGTAAGTTCTAAGCTGGTTACCTTGCCATCCCTTAGCTCAAGAGCAAGATAATCAGGTCTGGAAGACATGCCTGAGACGTAGAAAACCAGTCCATCGGCTGCCCCAGGGCGGAGAGAGAGTTTGACATGTGTGCCTTGACGAGCAATAGCAACCCGGGAGATCACATAGCTGGAGGGTCCAATGAGACTAAATGGGTCGGAGCTGGCAGCATCAAACTCATCCGAACAGTTCCAGGTAATGCCATTAATCTAATAGAAAGTAATTTCCTTATTGATGCTCAACACACACTCATCCGGGCTCTCTTTATCACACTAGGACTCTGCTACGCCTCATGTAAGTCAAACAGGGGGCGAATGAGGCAGAGATAGAAAAAAAATGAATTTTCTTCTCCTGCCTGTACTTACTCCGTCCGTGTGCTAAATTAAAAGTGGCCTTTTCAAAGCGTACGTTTTTACGTGCCGAATAAAGTGTTTGATGAAATGATGGGCTATTTGAGTGGCTGGGAAAAAAGGGCATAAACTTTGGCTGCATGGGGGGAACCTATAGTCCAGTAGGAAGTTATGGTGGTTATACAGTTCGTTCTCATTAAGCCAAGTGTATTTTCCGGTTTAATTCCTCGCTAAGCTAATCAACTGTCATGTTTCCTGCCAACTTTACAGCTTTGCTCTGCCCTTCCTTGTGGTAGCAATGGTGGCGAGTGCTTCAGAAGGACAGGTTTTATTTGCGGCGCTCATAGCCTGTCTTGCCTGCACCTTTGTTGCACGTGACTTTTGGCTTAGTTCCTTGTCAAACAAACTTTAAAAATTCAATTTGACAAAACGAATTGTCAAAGGACGATGATAATTGCTTACTTGGCCGTTCTGAGTTTTGGCACGGAGTAGAATATCCTCGTTGTTGTAGGTGATATGGGACATGCAACCCCGGAAAGAAGGGAGGTTCCCCAAGAAAATCTCGTTGAAACCGGCTAAGCCTCCTAGCCAAATGCCGAAATGAATGTTGAGCTCGTTGAATCGTACCGGAAGATTGGCTCTGTGAAAACAAAATTCCGCCTTCGTATATGTCTTACACAGGGAGAAAAAATCCCATCATAAATCAATCCTCTTTGCTTTCTCCACCCACTATGCACATGTAGGTTCCATAAAACATGACAAATTATAAATAATAAATCACACGCTCCTTTCTCCGCATTACTGTCCCTGCAAGAAATACTTCGGGAGCAATACAGAGCTTGAAAGTCGTCGGAGGGAATCGGTCTAATTGAACGAGCAAATCTACCGCTTCATCTTGACATCCCTTCCGTCCGGGATGTTTAATTAGAAAGAAGTATCACGCATGCGTCCGGACAGACAGATAGCATTGTAATAGTGACTTTGATATGGAGAAAGCAAAGGTAGTTCATAAAATCAGAGGGAAAAGTATGTGAGAGAAAGAGAGTCTGTAGTTCTCTCACATCAAGTCATAAACTGCTGAGGGGGCATTAAATAGAAACTTTTCCCTTTGCACACACACGCACTTAGACAAACACACCACTTCCACGTAGATCAGACTTGTAACATTGTCTACAGTTGTGTGCGCGTGTATGTTGAAAACAAAGAGCTTTGAGCTGAGATCACAAAAAAGTTGGCCAAACTACTTGGAATGCATAAGAAGGTGGAAGTGAAAAATAATAAAGTCGGTGGCAGGCTGGGCCCAGTGCATGGACCAGCTCGGTGTCTACACATGTAGGAACTGCTGATTTTTTATGTATGTACCTTCAGCTTTTTCATGTGCTGTAAGCTCTGTTTGTGTGTAAGGGCCACTGCTACAAAGGCAGTCTTCCCTTAAGTGTGTGTGCGTGTGTATGTTAAGTCCACAGGATACGAATCCCCTGCTGGTATTCTGTACAATTCTATGTATATGACAAGTGGTTGTGAGGTGAATAGGTAAGAAAAAGTTGAGAACAATGTATTTGTGAACAGTATCTGGTTTATAAGGAGAAAGTGGTAATGCCAGTTGAAAAAGTGTGGTTTTCCGTGCATGCGTGTGTGTAGACGAAAGCATATAAGAGGAAGAGGAATTGGAAGAAAATATTTGGCTTTACGTGGTGCGATGACTGTCGACCTGAATGGTGAGCTCGGATCGTCGGCGTGTGAGGTTAACGGCGTGCCATTTCATGTCGTTTAGCAGGAAAGGAGCTTCCGAAGCAATTTCTGTTTCACCGGCTCCTAAATTTATGTGCACCTACACAAATTCATGGAGGTGCATTACATATACATACATATGTTTAATACATATCTTTCACGATAACTTTCTCCGAGCTTCATCCATATACAACAATCTACACTCTCATCTTGGTCTCCAGTGTGGCTTCTTGGACACATTCCCCCATACTTGAACCCATTATATCACACGCAATATCCAAAACATATGGCTTACACATCGTCCATACGTCCATACTCATATCAGGACTGACTGCGCCAATCTTTGAAAATACGCATAGGTATACTGGAGAAAGATTCAGACGCTTCAGAGCTGTTGCATCCTATCATCGCACTTCATATTGTGTTTTATTGCCCTGCCAATGTGAAGAGAATGAAAAGAACTATAAATACCTTCAATCTCCCAGCATCCAGCACCAAAAGACAATAATCGGTTCGACCAGCTGCTAAGAAAAGCATTGAGTCCGCCCTCCGTGTCCGTAACCGGAAATAAATATCACTAGAATTCCGTGCTTCCTTTAGCTGCACACTCACGTGACTTGAGCCGAAGAATGAGGCTGTAATAAAGAGAAAATCTTGTTAGCTTTCATATTTTCCCCCCTCAAATAACATCATCGGAGCAATGGCCACAAGGGGAACCGGATATATCTCTTATTATGTCAACAGTCTTCAAGTGAATACTCTGGCGTCTCCAAGGGTCGAATAAGCCATAAAAATTTATCGTTTTCCTCACTAAAACTTCCCCGTACAAAAGTTTGCAGATGGTCAGACGTGAAGAAAAGTAAAACTTGAGCCAAAGCTTGTGTGTGCGTGCATCAAAGCGTAAAATGAGGCTGAATATGTCAGGAACGTGCATGTAAAAGCTTGTGGAAGGCATCAAGATTGATTGGAAGAGCGCTTGTTAAATCACAAGACCGAAATCAGCGGCATTGTACATGTTTTTGAATCATCGTATTGGTCGAGTGATTGACATGAGCATTACTGTGCTGCTGAAGGAAAGCAGTGGTTGAGCTATGGAATTCATAGGGTGTGGATTTCAATGGCTGATCCAACATGGATGTGAGCCGTTAGGTAGGAGATAACAAGGAGAAAGACGAGGCGGAATGGGATGCAGGAAAAAGGTCTAAACGAGCCTCTCGACATCAGCAGAGGAGGTTCTGCAATCCTACCAGTCGTAGTAACAATGTAGTACAACACATATACATGACATTTGCTGTCAGGATTACACACACTCACGTCCATGCATGCATGCACTCCCTTTGGAAATATTGGGAGACGGGCTGGGGGTAAATGGGATCGAAGAAAATAAGTTGGTCGGCGGAGGGAGGAGGAGGAGAGATGAGGAAGAAGGGATACGAGATCAAATGAAATGAAATGCAATAATCCCGAGGATCTCATCATCCACGCCAAACTTGAACTCATGTCAAAATTCTGAGCACGAAAGCAACTGGAGCAACAGAGTGAGTATTCGGCGGAGAGGAAAACCAAGTCTTAAAAGTTACATCTATATATCGTCAGTCAGTCACTCACCAGCATGAGAGGAGAGCTATAAAGGAAACAGTTTGCATCGTCTGTGCACACAATAGTGCACACGCACATGTATGTACAAAGAAACCCGCGTACAGTCACAAGAGTGCAATGTTGGCTTTTATTTGCGCTACGAGCTCCTTCTACGTGTATCCCTTTGCTTGCGATCATCAACTGTTTATCTACTAAAACCCAAAGAGCAGATATCATCTGGTTTGCTTTCTCCGTGTACAATTTCCTGTACTTCCACTCGTGTGATTATCCAATTAATATTAACAACAGCCTAATGAGACTTTAACTTATGCTTTCTCTGGGTGAAAGTTGACATAGTGATGAAATCTTAGGTATTAACTACACAGACATGATTTCCATGTGGGAATTCGTTCAATCAGATTCCTCTCGCACTATGCACATTCACATCCCATATAACTGCGTCTGCTCATGTGTGTTCATAATCCTGTTTTTGAAATGTAAACTTGTGTTGTGCGATTTAGAAAAAAGGGAGAAGAAGAGGAAAAAAGCAAGTGAGAGTAAGTAGAGGAGGAAGAAAAGTCAGGAAGAAAGTAAAGGGGATCAAACTTTCTCTTTCATCCTCCTCCTGCTCTGGCTGGAAGGAAGAGACGAAGTGAATGCCTAGCAGTTCCCTTCAATTCCACTTTCACTCTCTGACAAAACTTCAAAGTCAAAACTTGTCCCGGTCCTATTGAGTTTGATCAGGGCAAACAAGGCTTCTTCCTGTCGCCTTCAAACAGTTCATGCAAGCATCCACGACAACTTTCTCTTGCTCAACTTTCTCTCCCTCACCCATCTCTATGACACTTGTTCCTGTCTATAATTTGTGACATTCCTGTTGGGTTATACAAGGAGGCAGGAGTGACGAGGATTGTCTTGGAAAGTGTATGTGGTGAAAGTAAGAACAGCTCGGGAAGATGCATTGACTTGGAAAAGCGTAATGAGTGGGAAGTAAAGCACTCTGCTTGCCCCTGTTGCTCAGCCTGTGATGGTGGATGTACTGAAAGCAACTACGATTACGCATTTGAGTAACGGTATGGCCCCTGCAGCCACCATACCGCACGCATTGCGTAGAGGCACTCAACATGTTTCGCCACATTGAAATTCCTACCGCTCCTTTAGCCTGTTCAGATGTCTCGTAATATTTCAATGGCGCTTTCACATTGCGGAGTGCGACCACAGCTATGGTCGGCATATGAGGCTCTCATATTTATTTACGTGGCTACAATGAACGGTATTGTACACGGAATCAAAATATTAGTAAGGATAGGGAGATGACAATAGGGCAGGTTACTGTTTTGTACTGAAGATATGCCCGTCCCCTAGGGGCCCATCGTTATCATCATCGTCTCAAGTTTACAACAAGGCAAAGTCCTCTAAGTGTTTCTTGGATTAGAGACAGGGAGAAGTGCCATCCGTATAGCACACTAATGGGTACTTCAACAAGGCGACTATGTTTACCAAGTCATCATAACCATGTCAGAGTGGAGAGACGCTTTTTAAATAGGCCGACATCCTACCAGCGTCTGTCTTCTTACGAGCATCAAGGCATGATTTTTTAACTCAACAGCACGCCAGCTATACGTATCATTTTAGAAAAAATGGCAAAATTTGTACAACAACCTCCGCTTACAAGTGTTGTAATAAATTTTCTACCCGGGTATATGTGTCGTAGAAAGTGGAGGCTTATAGTTTCTCTCGAGGGACTTCATTCCACACTAACGTGATAGTTTTCTTCGTGTCCACCATAATTTCTTCTTCACTACTTCCCTCCGCCCGCACATTCATGCGGGCAGGAATGGCGAAAGAGAGAATGAGGTGGTGAAAGTAAGTGTAATTTCTTTGCGGAGCGAGCTATGTGTTGTCGTTGTAGTGAAAGAGCATTGAGAAAAATGAAGGGAGCTTGGAGCGAGCTGGAGCTCAACTTTTCTAATGCTTCTTTGTTTGTATCCATTTGAGCTAACGATGATGGATGAAGTGAATGAATGGCTCCAGTCATGCTTTAATATTTAAACCTGCGTATACTACAACGCTTCTTCTTCTCCACAGCTTTCTTCCTCTCGCTCTCTGCAGGGCTGTCGGCCCTTGCCAATCAGTCTACGTCAATTTCTCATCATCTTCCCCCATATATCCAGACTGATGTGCACGAAATTGAGCATTTTCTTCTCTTGTTACTAAACAACAATGAGTAGTATGCCGGTTCCTTCCCTCAGCTCTCTTTCTTAGAAAAGCCAATATCGAAGTAACGAAGCGTAGATGGAGAGCGTTGATCGCGGTAAGGTAGCCCACTTTAGATGTCCGACTGCATTTAATTTCTATAGTTTTCTAGCTTTAATTTTTAAATTCCCATTGAAAATCCAATGCTATCGGTACTTCGGTTCATTTATTCAATTTTGTCATTAAAGAGCTTTAGTAATTTAAAGCACATTTTTTAAAATGTATCAGGAGCGGTTACGCATCAGTAAGGAAGGCTAACACTTGAACACCGCAAGTTTCGTTCAACTCTCACGAGCGCTGTCCATGGTACTCAATATTTAATACAATTCGCAGTCGCATTGAATTTTAAAGGGAATGAACGATTTCGAATAGGGTTCAGAAAAGGGCGAAGACATGGAATAGACAAGTTTGATCTCGCTGGTAACAAATGCTGCAAGAGGATCACGACGTCATTGACTGGAATGTACAAACGACCTACATCAATTCGCACTTGCAGCCTCATCGCCAAAATGCAATGAATTCACTTGCAGACTACCACTCTTCATTGAAAGATTTCACGTTCCAGCCCTCTAAATAAACAAGTACATTCTCCATTAAAGCAACCAAATAGTTCCCATCGAATGTCCACAGTAAGCAATAGCCCAGTTGTCTCCTCCTGACATCTTCATACAAAGGATTTTCTAAACCCACTAGGAGAGTTCTGAAAGACATTATCTACGCCTTGTTCTTAGCATTCATATAAGGCGCGTGGCAAATTATGCTCGAAGCGCCTCCTCCAATTCCCATTCGTTCTGTGTAGTACTCCCAGAGAAGAAAGCCAAGTAGACGGGAGACAATTCCCTTGGACGAGTGAAAAGATTAAAAATTCACCAAGGCACTGGGTAGAAGAAGAAAGGAGGTGGAAGGGAAGAGGGTAAAAATCAGAGCAGCAACATGTAAAGGCATATAATATGAGTTCATAAATTTCGCAACATTTTTCCTTTTAACCTCTTTCAGATGAAATTAGGGCTGTCGCCTGAATGTCGTCCGGAACAAAGCCCTTGCCCTGGCTGTGATTCTCAAAGCGACAAGTTACTTTTTTAGCAGATTATGTATATGCTTGATACGAAAGAAAGAGAATTCATATTAGCATGGGAGCTCTCCTGAGAGAGGCAGAATGCACACGCACATACACGTTCCCTTCAGCTCTATGGAAACTTGGAGCGTTATTAGGGACCACACACATCTGAACCCGCACTTAGGCTTTTCCATCTGCATTTTGACTTACCCAAAGGAACAATGGAATGATCCCTTTTCCATTCAACAGCCACTGCGGAGTCTAACGCACTCAGCATACTTACGCGACGTGGTCCTACTTACTCCACCAACGCACTTGCATTTCCCTCTCTGCGAATCTTGTTCAGACGCATTTAAATTCTCCGCAGACACCATCGTAGAATAACACAAGGCAAATAGCTTCCTTTCACTATCCATTGTCGTCGTAGTCGCACAGCCCTTTTCAGAGTCGCACACATGACTTTTATGCTGGCCCTGAGAGCTCAGCTCATATGTTGTCATTTGAATAGTAGAGCCGCGTACAATGTCTGCACGAATGGAAGATGAAATCAGGTCGCACAATTTCGTTCTTTGTCTTAGCTGTAACTAATTGCTTCTTATGGAGTAGATGATGATTCTTGGAAATTTTAATTATTTTGAGTCCATTCAAATGTCGCAGAAATTAATTTTCTAGCGTTTGTTGACAGGCTAAGGATGGCTCGTTAGAGCATGAGTACAAAGTTGAGTTGATCAAGTTGACGGATAATGGCAAAATGCATTACACTATAACTTTTTCATTAATACGCAGAATATCACTGACGGTTTTATGAGTTATCATTAAATTTTCTAATAATTCTACGCACTAAAACTAAAGATCAGCTTGAAGAAACGTGATGATAGTTTGAGTTGGACGGTAAAAGACATAAGTTTTTTGCCCATCTCGAGCAACTCATTAATAGTCTCATAAATAAAAGATTCGACGTATTATGGGCACATTCATTGACTTCTCCCAGTGACACGTAGCTATTTCTGGTCTACCCAATGCCTCGAACAACATGTGCGCTCATTTATCCAACCTTTAAAGCTATCAATCGCTTCAGGATTTTTTCTGCAAAGTTGCACAGGAAAATGCCCTCATCTCAACCTCAAGATTTATTCTTATAGTTTCTAACCAAGTTTTAAACGAGATAAGTCACCGACCAGCCATAAAATCAAGATCAAAACACATTGGAATGAACTCATACGACGTGCTAGAAAGGAACTCTTTTGGGTTTACCAGCTTGCAACTAAAGAGCAAGGCATTGTTCAGCGAAGTTGTTATATAATGAACACATACTGAGAGGTAAGTTCGGAGGGAACTTTCTATCGGCTAATTGACGCGCATAAAGTGCAGTATAAGTGTACGGAAGTGTGTGACATCGTCAACTTTGTAGATCATCTGAGGAATGTCATTTGTACGCATGTGCATACATTGACTCAACACCACAGTTTCTCCAATACAACGCCTGCAGAAAGTAAAATGGAGTTAGCAAAGTTTAGATCCACTTGAGTCGTTTCGTAAAAGAGCTAATTATAGCCCCAATCAATTTATGGATAAAGGAGAAATTTCGCTCAGACTAATTTCAACTCATTTCACACATCATTTGCTTGTGATTTGATTAGAACAAGCCAGACCTGTGAGTTTATTTATAGAGGATTCTACTTAAAGTCCTCGAGAAAATATTGCTTTGCTCTTAATGAATACCCACAGCAGAGCAGTGTGGGTGAAGCCAATGTGAATCTAGGTATTTGCTGCTGAAATTTCCGTAGCTGTGCAAACTAACTGACTGCAAGTGGGTCAGAAGGGAAATGACAGGAATAATACAAAATGAAAAACTTACTTCATCATCATCATCACTGTTTACATTGAGCCTCCCAGCAGCGGGAGGGTAAGCATGCGGTAGCCGTAGAATTCTTGGTGTGCCCTCCCGTGCGTGATGTTGTACAGAAAGCTAGGTCATGTTACTCAACACACTGGTTGCTCTCTTTACTTGAATTCTACTAACAGGGAAAGTCTCTGCAACGTGTTTCGTCCCAAGTTTTCCGGGCCGGGAAGCCAGAAGAATCCGGATCATTCTGCGGTTTCAATCTTTCCGAGGACGATGGTATTAAAGAAGCCGAGAGGGGAATGGCAATAAATGTGAATCGATCCCCTTGGAGATCCGCTCATGCATGTGGACCTCTATGTGTCTCTCCTCCTCTACTCCTCTATCCCACTATCTCATTTCTTCAATCGTTCAAGCCCCTAAAACACGCTTATCTATTCTCCCTCCTATTGCATTCACCTCCACAGCTTCATAATTCTTATTGGCGAAATAAACGCATTCGATCCTCACTCGCTCGCATGAGACAGTTGGCTCTGGATGTGCTTATTCAACTCATTCCTTCACTCGTCACTTGTCCATTGAATCCGACTCCCTTTAGGTCTTCTCTGTCTGAAAGGGCAAGCGTTGTCAGAGAGCCACACTCACTCTGTCTGCAATCCTCACGGACACAGAACATCCAAATGGCACACAGAGGAAGTGATGCGTGATGGTGGTTCATGCCCTAGATGATCTATGTATACGCATAGTAGCTCTCTCTCTCTCTCTCTCAACGCTCATCAGCTGTCCATGAGAGTGATTTGCTTTGTCTGCAAGATTATCAGAAGGCGTGTCTAATGTCTGTTGATACAAAGTGAAACTGACGATGACGCTTGTATCATTTTATGCTGCTGCTGGCGGCAAGCATAGACTCTCTTTTACAATGTGATTACACGCTTTGAAAACCCATCCCCAGAATGGACAAATGTATTCATTTCACTTCCCTTTTGTAGCTTTCCCTTTCCCTCCCGGCTCGGTCAACAAGAATGAACACCATGAATGCCTTTGCACATCTGTTAAACTCCCAGTGTTGTACCGGCACTTGTAGTAACTGGCAGTGTTAAGAGTGGTCATTGGCATCTATTGCGTATACATGTAAAATCCGCTATTCTTCAAATCAATTGTTCTGTATGGCTAATTATTTTCTCGAGTCTAGAATAAATTAAATAACATCACTACACGAGGCCAAAGCATGCAGTTTGCTCCCCTTTCAACGTATTCTCCGCTTTTAAAAAATTTTCATCGTATGTTAGATTTGATTTTGATGACAATTTTATTTGCCGCCAATCTCTTCAAATTGAATTCTTTTTACTTTAATTCAGCATTTATTTACCTATTATTTTTATCCAAACAGTCAATCCTGGAAATTTTTCTCTTCGCGCATTTCTTTGTGTACTCGATGAACCCACTTACAACGACATTCATCCATACAGACTAATGACACTATAGTCATCTGTTAGTAAAAGATACTGTCAATTGAAGGTAAGAGAACTTCTTGGAAAGCATTATTTTTGGAAACAGAGGAGTCAAAGGTTTGACTGTCTTTGAAGACGCATGGAGCATGGTGATGAAATATGACGCTCATGCTTTACTACTTCCCGTCTACCAGGACTCTTGTGTATGGCACGGTAAAAGCCATGTCGGTCACACTGGCATACTGTGGAATGTCGTGCAACGGACGAGTGGAAATTCGGGAAAACAGGGAGCCAAAAAGCTTTTTCAATACTGTAACTGAGAGAAGCTTCAGCAGCTGCTGAAAGGGAACTTTGGTGACAAAAAAATTGAGTCAAAGCGGCATTTCCATCTTGCCGGAAATGGTCCGAGTCTTAAGATAACAGCTCAGCAGTGAAAGTACACATTGGAACGGATATACAAGTGGAGAAAGAAAAAAGCGATACAAAGCACTGAAGAAAAAAACTACTCTGTCGCTATTCATCTCTCCTCCATTCCTCCTTTTGAATTATTCCATTGGCCATTTACTTATACAAATATGTACTTGTATGATTCACGAACGAAAGCCTCTAACAGACAAATACTTTGCTCCACTAGACACACGTCTCACAAACTTTCTAGCTTGTTCTGTTAAATTTTTAACAGTAAAAGCTGTATGGATGCTAAAGTCACAAATCCAAATACACGGGTCAATGGACAGCTGATCCAATAGCATTTTACTCGTAACTTTTCCATAGCGATATGCGCATGCACATGAAATTGCTTACAGGCATGATAAGTGAAGAAGATGAAGTTTCTACTCGGCAACATTTTCAGCCTGTAGCTAGTGCGTTGCTAAACATTGTGTGGATCTGTGTGTTTGTAAGAAAATCTCGGGGAATGTTCAATGGAAGTCCCATAAAAAGTAATAGTGAGTGGGAGGAGCGGAAGTGATGATGTCGAAATGCCCAGCGCGGGAAGTAAGTAGTTGTCATAATGGTAATAAATATGCAAATTAGATTTCATTAATGAGCTCATATAAGCACATGGAACTTCCATCCGCTTTCCTATCTCTTATGTTCCGTCCACGCACTGACTACGAACTTGGAAAAATAGACCAGAACAATAATAAAAGGATGGAAAGTAAATGGACGCAGCTGCTAGTGTTGCTCCCATTTATCCCAATGCTTTCCCCCAATGACTTCCGATTTGAAATGCAAACGTTGGGAAATTGCACCATAGAGTTTGCATAAAGCTCTTCTCGTCCATTTTCTGTCTGCATCGACTCGAATGGTACCCTTGAGGACCGAACACAGGTCCTTAAAAACAATGACACAGACCGGTGATTTGACGAGGAAAAGAATCAGAATGACAGAGACGATTAATTCCCAAAGTTTTACTTCAACTTCTCCTCAGAGATTTTTCCCAAGAGTTCATCGCGTCAAATCAAAAGCTTCCTACGGTCACATTATGATTCATCATACGATAGATGGGAAGTTTGTACGGGCGGGAGCGCACTACTGCTGGTGCTGATTAGTGAAAGTCAGGACCAAGTTTTCCACGGATTACGACTCGACTCATCGTCGTCATTGTGAAGCGAGCAAAAGTTTATCTTTGGATACTCTTCCGTGTGTTTGTCTGCCATTGTCATGTACGAGATAACAAGACGGACTTTCTCCGCAGATGATCATTGACCGCAGGATTTAATCATGTTCGGATAATGATGACGACAGCTCGAACAATGGATCGTCTATCCTTCCTCCTGTCAGCCATTCGTGTAGCTTTCCTTCTGTAAATCTGACGGGAAAAGTAGCATTGCACTTGCCATGGACTTAGGCCTCTTGGAATTTTCGATTTCTAATTAGTCACCCATTTGGTTTAATTACGCAGTGGCGCATCCCTGTAGCCGTTATTCGAACGGCATGTGCAGCAAGGGTGAATGAATGGGAGCTGTTAGTATTAGACCAGAGCCAGTAACTTCACTCATGGAGGGCAAGACTTGTAAAGGATGGGTTCAGTAGCATAAGCGGTTTACTTTGTGTGAGTATTTCAGTGCTTATATTCACAGAGCCAACAAGCTTTGATATTCCCACAGGGAAATTATGACGCTTCCGCGGGTTCCTTTGGATCATTCAAATGATAAACGGCCCCTCTAATGCTCCCAGCCAGCTATGCATGAGTGTAGAGGTCAGATAGGACTTAGGATAAATGGACTGGAGGCTGAGGATCAGGGGAATAGGCAGTCTAATGGTCAAGGTGGGTCGGATGAAAGTTTGGCAGAAAGTAGTTAGGAAGTGAAGAAATGATCCCGCAGTTGCCCAATTGCTCCATCTCCTCAACTAAAGAACCCATCAAACTCCACCAGGTATGGAGAGGGACCATTAGCCACGGTCATCTTAGTTCATATATCACGTTATTGGATAAACTCTGCCCATTTCTTTCCCATGAAATTGAATGCACTGGCTAACTCTGTGACTTCACTTCTGGATGACGACCAAGACTTTTCTAGACGGTCTTCTTTTTTGTTGTGTCGTTAGAAAGGAACCCAAGAAAAACTAAACATTTGGTGCTGTGAAAGTCCTACTGTTTTCGCTGCTTATTCCACATCAAGGGGCCTCAACAAACCACACGTGTTGAATTCCACTATTCATGAAAATGTTAAATAGGCCTCTCAAGTTTTCAGACGATTAAGCGGAAACCACTTGAGAAAGGAGCGGCTAAAGCAACTGAATGCTTGCATATTCATCAGCCTAATTAAACCCCAAGACGAAGGATATGGAGGAGGAAAGAATGAGGCTAATGAAAAATTAACCGTTACAGTCGATCGCGCAATTTTATCAAAGGAACTGAAGCCAAGCTATAGCTACATAATATGCAACTCATTTGAAAGCCATTATGCCCCCTTCTTTCTTCCAAACATTCATTTAAAATTCATCCTGCCTAATCAACCCGCCGTCTCTCACCTTCCTCACCGCTATCAACTTGCTTTAATTATTATCCTACACATGAAATTTAAATGAGAAATAAAGTCTGTTCATTAAAAACTTTGCCTGCAGCTGAAACGTTGCAGCGTCAATTGTTTTTAGTTTGCTCTAACTTGATTTGTTTTGAAATGTGAACATCACTGCTACGACGATGTCTGGTAATCGTATCGAGCTCCAGAGTAAATTTGTGACCCAGTTTACGACACACGTAGAGAATTCATGGAACAGATTCAGTTTGACAAGGAGGCGCAGATCGACCATTAAACACAACTACAGATTAGTTCTGTGACGGCCATAAAATGAAATGAGAGACAGGATACGAGTCAACTTTGCCAATATCCTCAGGACGAACCAAATAAATCCACTGACAGCCTACAGAGTGCTTCGGAGAAAGAAGCAATTAAAATGCATCATTTTTCCTATCCTTGCAATGTCATCTGTGAATGCACCGCTTGCTTTCACCGCTCACAATGCTCAGTCATGCAAAACCTATCAAACTTGTCTCTGACATTTTCAATTTCACTTTTAATCACACAAGTCAATTTCTGATGGAGGAAAATACGAGATTCGCATTGATAAAGGCCTACTTTCCTCTCTACCAAGCCATCTAATTTCACCGGGTTACCGAGACAACCGCCTTCAGCATGCTCTTTCAATTGCTTTCTTCCGAATAACGAACTGCCTGTCGTTCATCCAATCCACGCTCGTTCATCCTCCTTAGTAGCCTTCATTTCCTTGAGTCTACGAGAAGCTCTTGTTCAATTGCAACCGACCAACCACAGGAGATTCGTTGGAAAAATAGAGCACCTCTGTAAGTTGCATATAGATAAAGTACCTCAGCCGACTTATCGTGCAGTATTGATACGGATTAAGGCAGGCTGCATTGGCCACAAAGAAAACTATGGTACTCCCAGGTCACACCGGATAAAGTCGAAGGAACTCGAAGAGCAGATACTATGCATGACTAGCAGTGAGAGTGCATGAGTGTATCGTTGTTGAGGAAACTAAACAAGCTTCAAGGCTAATTTCCTTTTCTCCACCGACCATTCACATCAATCTTTTACTCCACTTTCGCCAAACTGATACTCTTCTCCCTATCATTAGCATCAATCCACTGCACTTTCAGGTCAAACTTTCTTCACTTTCACCAAAGGAGAAACTTAAGCAGGCTGCATAGCCAAAGAGCTCTCCCTTTATGAATCATACGAAGCATATAAGTTTTACCAACTTTTTCCACAAGTTTTCATGTGTGTTCCAATTTCCAGTCTAAAAGAATCAGGTTCATTTCTCGTCTCATTATTTCATAAATAAATGAGCGACGGCTCGGCTTGAAAATTGTTTGCATTCAGCACTTATGGTAGTAAATTCAATTTGTTCAAGTCCTATTTGACACGTCAAAATAATGCAGGAGGCTGCTAATGCTGTTGCAAGGAGAATGAACGTGGAAATAGTAAATAGTTCCTCGTATTTGGCAGGTGAAAAATGTTCAACTCAATTAGACATGGCGGCCTTACCGAATAAAATCTGAAGGGGAATTACATCCAGCCGAATTTGCGTGGGGCCTTTATGATTGCAATTCTCGCACTTTAAACATTATGACTGGGTAGGGAGTAGCAGGAAGGATTATTTGCATGTAAATCATTTGGGGAGTGCAAATGAGAGTGAAAGTTGAAGGGTGAAAGTAGGATATATTGGTGCTGTAAGTTTACTTTATGGAAGGGAGCTTGTGATGATGATGATGGTGCTGATCATAATGATAGGAGGATGTAAGCTCATGCCATAAACCTGTCTGTCTATTCAAAATGAATGGTTGTCAATAAAAGTTAAAAAAGAAGCTTGCAATGCTAGTATTGGCTGCCTTTGTGCATTGCAGAATGGAGAAATAGCATATGGATTTCTCGTATGGAAAGAAAGTCTTTGATGCTCAGAATCTGCCGGAGTCAGCTAGTGGCTTTGCAACTTCAAATAAACCAAAAAAAGGTGCAGGACTCAAGACGTTTACACACTCTGTATGCATATAGCAACATGTACTTCCACGTCCTGGGGATCATTCTAGGCTTGTTCGTAGTCTTAGTATTATTATTGATCCGTCCCTCGCATCCCGCTGCTACTTGCCAATATCAGCGGAATAACATTTGAAACTTTAACTCTTGCTTGGTTAAAGTAAAGTTGGGAAGAAGCCGGGGGAAGGAACCTTTATTTGCAGCTGATGAGCACGCTACGCTTGTAATCCGACGCTCATGTAGGCCAGCATCTAACAAGCGACCGCTCTTGACGCCACACAAATCATATTGATGAGTCCACCTTACAGAGACTCGTAATTTTTAAGCTCGCCATGGTTATGAGATAAACTTGGCACACTGCCTTTTCTACCTTTCTGACAAATGAGCAGAGGAAGCTTATAGTCAGAACAATAGCTCTGCCAATTAACACTATAACGTCTTTTTAAATGGTGAAGTCTTTAGACTAATTTAGCGTCTGCTGTTTCTCTGCTACTGCTGTTGCGGACTAAATTAAGAAGCCTTATGGGTGGAATGAGAATGGCTTAAATTTTCCAACTGCTTACCGGCTTAGTTTGTTGTTACCTTTGTGTACAACACCTGAGAGCCATTTGTAAGTTCTCATATTACAGTTACAGTTGGGATAATGGCACTACCAGGTTACTGCGTACTGCTCGCTCAGCGTGCCTGCACACTACGTGGCCGTTCTCACCCAATGGTGGAAAGCATGTAGCAATAAATAATAATCAAATCTGGCTTATTCCCCGCATTTACACTCATCTTCATTTGTTTAGAATTAGACATGCTGTGGCCATGACCGCATGAGTCTTACACCTGCTTTCATAAGTTACTCGACACATGCTTTTGTAATTAGGCCTAATCTGCTTCTCACAAAGATATCAAGGTGTACGGTTGTTGAACCCATGCCTTGGAAAGAAGTTGCTGCTGGAGGAGGACTTTAAATGTCTAAGCGGATTAACTATAGTGGACACGAGGACTGGATGTAGGACATGGCTCTTTCAAGATAAAATGATAGATGATCTTATGAGAGTTGATAGACTGTCAAGTTATTCGGAATTAAAGGCGGAAGACTTGAAAGTTGTGACGAAGACGAAGGTAAATTAGTTTCCCTGTCTCATCCATTTTCAAGCAGGATGATGGTGGTGTGAGTAAAAATGGAGTTTATTTGTGTGTCTGAACGTGGCGTGCGTGTTAGTGTTGGCAAGTTAGAAAGTTTTAGTAAACTACTTTGCGATGGAAACATGTGAGGAAAGCATAGGTTGGGAAATTTCTCCACAAGTCAATCAAGCCCCTTTTACAGAGCTTATCACACAGAGAGAAACATAGCAGCAGTTGTAATTATAAACTGTCTTGGCACACTCACCACCACCACTTACTCTCACATGAGCAAAAACTTAGCAGTTGAGGCACTTGTTTGTGAACAATTTAAGTGGATGCCGTATGCAACTCATGAGTATTATTTTGAGAATGAGTTTTGGTCTGTTGTGCCAAAAATATTGGATTTGACAGTTTGTGAGGCATGAAATAAGATATAGTTTAAATTTCCCTTTCCATATACAACTTGGCGAGTTGTAAAGATGCAGAGAAGAGAGTTTGGGCAGAGAGAGAGGAAATTCAGGCTTTTAAAGCTTGACAGTATAAACTTGGCTTCCATTTTATCGCGAAAAAGTAAAGTTTGAGAAAGCAAATATAAAAGGGGAGGAATGCATTTGTGTGTGAGACTGAGAGCTTTGGTTGTTTTATGGACTTGCTATTCCTCTTGTTTTTACTCCATATTCACTCATTCCTTAGCTTTGCTTGTGCGAAACGGAATATAAACGACTGTCTCTTTATTTCAGTTCGGATTGCATAAGTCTTTAGTTGTCCCTGTTTGTAAAAGGGGAGAGGGAGGGAGGGAAGAGCGATGGCCAAAATTTCTCTGGAACAGAGAACATCCGTTCCAACTAATGTTATCTTTTCCCCTTGTCACGCTTTCCTTCCAACATTCTCTCATTTCTTCATACGGACTTGTCTTGAGAGAAATGTGCCTTTCCTTATGTGCCTTGTCTGTCGGTTTGGATGCTTTTATATTTGAGTTCCGCCGTCATCATCATTCAAGCGACTCTGTCTGCGTCAATGTTTCCCAATGTTGCACGGTATATGGTGGAAAATTCCCACTATTCCACATCAGTATCTCTGGTATGCGTATGCTTGCATTTGTTACTGCCGTAAATCCTGCACGTGCACCTGCTTGTTTCATCAGATCCTTGTATACGAACACTTCCGCTCTCCTAGTCCTGTCTTCCTGACTCAAGTACAAACAAGCTGAAGAATCCAGTCACTGGGAATAGGTGCAGTTGGGCATGAAACCAAGATACTAAAATTCATATCCTTTCCATCCGAATGCTCCTAAGTGTGTCACTGTTGCACAGGCTCAGGGACTTTAGTAAACGAATCTATTTCTATTGATCTCCCTCGAAATTTCACAACTACCTGCACTTTTGCAACCCTCTGAAGGAAGCCATTATTCCGTACAAATTCATTGAAAATGTGCTAGCTTATGGTCCTAAGTTAAAATCGTGAATAACTA
>JAQIWI010001181.1:0-18393 GCA_034698825.1 Deuterosminthurus bicinctus | reverse complement strand
CAGTCTTCGGCTAACTGTGTTGGGGTCAACTGTTAGTCGGTCAAGTGTCCATTCTGCAAACTGTTGTACAATCAAAATATCGATTTTGTATACAAACGGTGGGGCTTTTGCATTACAAAACGGAGGTCGTTTAGTATACCCCAAATCTTCGTTAATTAATTGGATACTTTTCTATTGCACGATGTGCTGACGGGATGAGCGCTGCGCTCTTCAGCGTGATAACCGCAAGAGTTACAAATATTATTTTCACACGCGAGCTTCGAATCAACCATCCCAAATCTTAGTAGTTTGTATAGTTATCCAAAGACAAATAATGCGGACCACGCGTTGCGTTTGCCCGTGACATGACTTTTGACATATATATGGCTCAATCTATTTGGACCGTCAAGGCGTAATGCGATAAAGAGCAAAACGATGAGTACATACTGTAATGAGTAATGAGCGCCAAGTTTAAGCCTTGAACGGATCTAAATGTGCGTTGTTGTGTACTACGATCCAACTTCGTGTGAAGTAACTGGGGAATTTCGTCATTTCATTTCCTACACCAAGAATTTAGTATTCTGGAAAGTTGCGTCAAGTTGACAGCAGTTTGTTTACTCTGGAAACGCACCTCGAAGTTGAAGTCTTTAATTTGCTGTATCGTTAAGACTGAAGTTGCTGTTTGTCTGGATTTATTCACTGCCCGGATTTGGGTGTCATTGTGGACTCAAAAACAAGGAAGGAAAGAATTAATACACTTATTAAAAGCGCAAGGGTGCAACTATGAGGGGAAGGACAGCGTTCAGTGGTTAAGCACTGGACACAAAAGCTACACTGTTTCAAAACATACATTATTATTCGTATGTCAACCTTAGTTTTCCGCACATTTGAATGCATACGCGTACATCATTGTTCGTTAAATAAGAATCTTGGAATGTGAATGTAGGTGAACATGAGGATCCTGATCCTGAAGTATACTTGTGTAATCTGAGATAGTAGTATGGGCCCAGTCAGTGGAAGCGTCACATGGAGAATTCAACATTAAATAAGGTTTGTGTGACGGATGACATTTTTTTGCTCCTAATCTAGTATTTCACAAATCTGATGATACTGTAATTTTTAGGCACATCTGGCAGCAAGGAAAGCGTCGAAACTAGCCAAGAAGGGATTGTATGCAGACGCTGCAGCATGTCATGTTGAGGCAGCCAAGTGCTTTCAAGAATTAGAATCTAAAATATCGGGCGAATCAGCACCCATTGTGAGGTCACTAGAGGAGCAGTCAAAGTATCATCTGAGGCAGGCAGAAATCATCAAGAAAATCGTGTATGTTTTCTTTCATGTGACTGTGACTAGCATGATATTGTACAAGGATTTTATGAGTGTGTGGATATGATCTAGTGAAATAGCTGAGAAACAACGGTCTGGAGCAATGGAGTCAAAAATAAAGGGAACAACATCCAGTGACAAACTGTCGCCCAGGGCTGTCATGGATTCCGAGCTGCAAAAGAATTTCGAACAGTTCGATTCACTCATTCAGATTCTCAACACGGACAGAAAAGATCCTAAGCCTGTAGTAGAGTACACTATACGTCCTAAATGCGACGCTGATGTCATCGAAGAACTTCAAACTGTGAACAAAAATTTGCGGCTACTTGTCGCCAAGGTCAGACCTTGTGGTTGGTAAATAATATCCAATCTGTATACTTGAATAGACATTACTTGTGTGTTGCAGCTGATGGAGGAACTAAAACTCGAGCGTGAAGAGAAGAGAGTTCTGGAAAAGCGACTGGAGCTGTACGAACCTAAATTCAATACTCCTGCCTCAAATCTTCTGGACCTCATGGATCAGGCACCACCAGCTGTGCCGGAGCTTTCACCACTGGAGCCTCCAGACTGTAACTACTAGATGTTGGATGGCAGTGATAATATCTATGAAAAGTACATGTTTATCGGTAAATTCGCTGTCTAACTGTATTGTGATAATGTTCGGGTGCAGTTGCTCAACAACCGTACTCTTTTTTCCCCAGCCAGTAGAAAATACAGTTGCATTCCTTTAGATCTACCAAATAGGTGTCAGGTATAGCACTGTGACCCTCGACTTAGCTGCGAGTAATGGTATGTGATTACTTGTTTTACTTAAGAAAAATTGATGTATATATATTTTGTTCTTACATCAAGCCATAACGTATCATAAGCACTACAGGCGAGTTTAAATTGATTTCGTCAGGGTTAGTTCTCTCTTTGTTCTTTCCACTTTAGATGTAATTATTATATGTAATTACGTCATTAATATAGTATATGTATGTATGTATATTTGTGTAATTATGTATGTGCGTAAAACGCCGATCAAGCGATACTTAAATTACTCGAAGGAGATTGAGAAATAGTGTACTTGTTAGTATCTTTGTAATGCTGCAGGAACAGATATACCCTTAGGAAGGTACGATTCTTGAAGGATTTTAGCAGGACAAACAGCATCATAAATTTTTCAATAAATATGGGAACATGCGGTGCGTTGAAGCAGATTTGTAAAGTTGTACTGGTCAACATGGGAGCTTTGTCAAAATTGCCACTTTATTTGAATATCGAGAGCTGATTACAGAGTATAATAATGCTATGTACAACGTCAGCCCGCAAATTACTTCGGAATAATTTCTATAATCCCGGAAACTTGGTCGTTGAAGAATCTGAGAGTTCCATCGAAACCGTTGGAAAAATTGTTAACCATGAACAAAACACCTGTGTGATGTAGACTGAAGCGAAATGGAACCTGCGTGTTCTTCCAGTTCTTCGTCTCGACTGACTAAACAATCTCTCTGCCCTATCATTCTTGACGCCCAACACTCTTTAATCCTATCAAGTTAAACTTAATTCATCTTAAAGCTTTGGACCATGATGACATCAAGAATATTACAGTTCGTACTACGTAGATGTGACGCAATCGCTACCTTAACTATGGCAATCACAGAACACGCAGTTCGACAGTCAGTATCAAAAATATCTTACGAGAAAGCAATTATGTGATCAAAATGGATAATAGTTGCACGTTACGCTACTTACATTAGGTTTAGTCTATGCTGACAAGGAAATCGACATGATCAATCAATACATCTTCTAAGACTTGTGTCCACGGTGACAAGTGCATAGCTTAAATACTTCAATGTAGTATTCTTGTATAGATTCACAGACAACAAAATACATACTAAGCTACGCCACGGTTATTTCACCAAAGGACGATTCTTCCGCTCTTCTTCACAGCTTTGCTCCTTGTACTTCCGCACTTCTGCCATATACTGTCCCCAAGCGTCGGTCCGTCCCTGTTAAACACAATATTTTCGCTCCAAATTTGCAAGTAGTATTCTCCTTAATTATTATAAGACAAAACTACGCGCACCTATAATAAATGCACATAAGAATGGAAATTTCAATGCTAGCATGATATGACAAACTGGAAGGGCAACCTGCTTATTTTCATAGATACCTTCACAACTTGATGTCTTAAATCAGCATGTATAAACTACGACCATCTACTATCAAATACGAATCAATATAAAGTAAACTACACCGTGACATCATACAGTTATAAGTATTTAGCACACGATACGAGATTGCTTAAAATCGTGGTGAAAATGAAGGCTGTTGGAACACTAATCGTTCAACATGCTAAAAACCAGCGCATTCCTAAAACATCAGACTACCGTTGATCCGATGTGAAACAATGCAAATTCTTGGCCCAACAAAGTTGATCAATATCTTTCCATCTTTATCATCTACAAAATGACACATGAGATTTATCATGAGACAAAATGGAACTTACTTGAGTTGTATTCTCGCCCCTGGGTTTCTTGACAACTCCGGTAGGCAGTACCCTTCCCCCTCGTCTTTTACCCACCTACAAAGAGCTTTCAAGTTACAACCAAGTGGACGGACAGGGGAAAGTTTTGACTTTCCGCATATTTTTCTTCTACATAGATAAAAGTTTCTATCTGCACAACAGACTGGCAATGTCTTCACAACAGAAAACAGTCTGAGGCGATCTCGGAAAAAACAATGAAGACAATACCATTATGGGCACTGGCTTTTTCGTTTCCTTTTCCTCGTCTTTAGGCTCGGTCTCTCCACCACTCGACCCGGCAGGTCTCTTCGGCGCTGATGTAGATGGTGCAGACGACGACTCGGGTGAGGATGGTTTACGGGGGTACGACGACAAAGATGTAGATTTTGGCGATATGTTCCGCTGAGTATCTGTTGCCTGTTGCTGATTACTGTGATCGTCACCTGTGACGCTAGGTTGTCTCCATGGATTTGTTGATCCATACTGACTCCACGCGTTTGTATCTTGGTAGTTGTTGTTGTTATTGTTATTATTGTTGTTGTTACTACTTTGAGGGACAGTAGACGGAGGTGGGGGCGGTACACTCCACGCTGGATGCGGCATCATAGGGATCGCGTGTTGCTGGAACCCATATGCCTGTGGTGTAGGCATTCGGTTGCTGAGCGAATGCGGCACATTCTGACCTCCGACTGCATTCTGATAATACATTTGATGAGGGTAACCACTGACTGGCGGCGGGTGTGGATATCCTCCCGGACCCGGACACATAGCAGGGTTCACGCTCCCATGGTAGTTTCTAGATCCGCTGTCATTACTGCTCTCACGCTGACCTTGGTAATTTCTGTAAACCTCTCCGTACTCATATGCGTTTTGATTGCCGTTGTTCATCTTATCCTAAAATTGCAAAGTCTGCACAATCAGTACAAGTTTCAAATTTTAGCCCTTCGCCTCGTATATAATAAACATTCATTATTTATTAAATACATTTCAAAATTTAAATTCACAGTCAGTCGAGTTGCATTTGACTTAGGATGGGCTGAGAAAACAGGACGTAATAATAATAATAATAAAGTTGACATGAGGACATAAACAAGGTTCCACAATCCCTAAGCAAAACTGAATATTCAGTTCATAAGCCCACTATAGGACAAGGGCATTTGTACCCAATAACTAATTACTCTAAATATCAAAGTCCTCTTAACTCCCATAAAATATTGCAATAATAACACGAGAAATTTTATCTTCGAGTTATCCAAGATAAAGGTATGGAGCGGAAAAAAAATAGAAAACCACAATACAATTTGCTATTCCTTACCTGTCCAATTACTGCACCCACCGGAAGCAATAATTAAATGTACACAGCTCTACTGTTACACTGTCTAAAATTCCCAATGGTCGACTTGACACCTAATAAGTGAGCTCATTTACAAAAGGCTCTCTGTCTCTCTCAACTTCCTTTCTATACTCAGCAAAGGTGCCCACCTTCAGTTATCAAGTCAGCTTCAATTTACACTGGTAATCTTGTCCATGGTATAAAATAATAATATTTGCCAAAGTAAAGACAAAAACCTGACTTTTTCGCTCACAAATAGGAGTGAATGTTATTAATATTATTATTATTATTACTGGACGAGGAAAGATTCGTGACTACTCACAAGACGTATAAACTTTACACACACTCACTGGTGAGCTTTCGCTCTTCGTAGTGACACTCACAGCACAGCACAGCTCGAAACTCAAAGGCCAAGTCCTCTCAATATGGCACCATGGCCAATGTGTTCCTCCCTTTGGGCCCAGTACTTTGGGAGGATACATTTGAATGCTGTAGACAGTGCATCAGCACAGCTCAATAATAAAGAACGAAGGAAGGTACCTACTCTAATCACTATAGCTAACTCTTTTGGCTTGGAAATCGGTCATGCATTTAAATACAAAACTATATAATGTTCCTTCAATTGGATGAAATGAAGGCTTTCTTTCTAATAAACTCAATAGCAACTGAAGCCATCAACAAGTTACAAATTGAGTTCTACATTTCCCTTGCAGCTATTTCCCTTGACACCTCTATCGATGACATTCCATAATCTTCCCTCCTTTCATCTCACAAAATCTAGAATCTGTAATTAATGTACGACGACGTATATAAAAGCCACACTTCCACCGAGTCTTCCAATACTAGCAAAGTCACCATGGCAACATGATGAGGTCAATTCTCTCGCTTTGTCATGATTTGACAAACGGTTATGTGAACCCGAGTTCTACGGTATGAAAGCAAGTACTTGTATGCATGCGGTTGTCAAATGATCATGACTGAGTTTTGAGCGGAGCACTTTGATTGAGGAACTGGGTTATTGCATCTTGAAAATATGCAAAGCAATTAATGCGCGTTGAAGCATTCCTTCAGTGCTTCGAAAACAGTCCGGCGGTATGACTGTTGTTTTGAAGGTGCAGAGTCAAAATTAGCCGTGGAGTTCTTGATGATTTTGAATAGTATTTTTGTGATGCTTTCTTTGGTTTTCCACCGTCAGGTACAAAGATGATTGAGTAAAAGTGATTGAGTAAAATTAACCCAAAAGTTGTGCTTCCAAAATATTCATTTTCGGAATTGTGAGTGAGTCAAAACGTTGTCATGTTATTGAAGCCCTAAAGAGGTCACTGTCGTTGCGCTCGATGCGGGAAAAAATTTTGGAGGGAAGAAAGATATTTGAAAAGCCTTTTGGCCTTTTTCGAGTTGGAGTTTATGGGAATTCATGAGAAAAGTCAAAAAATAATAATAGAAAAGGGAAATAAAAGCTGGATTATTGCAAGTTTACATATTTAATTATTAACGAAGTATAAATGTCCAGTAGTGAGTCCAATGTTGTGGATTATTGTTGATAGAAAACAGGACAAAAGTCCGTAGTGTCAACATTGACCTGATGTCAACATGTTATACTTTACGGCACTTAACGAGGACCCCAAAGTTAGTAGTGGTAATGAAACTGACGATGATGCGGTTCAGACGAAGCAAACACGGGAATCTTTGGTAAGTGAGTTGAACGAATAACAGGGAAATCGTTCGATAAACTTTCAGTATTAAGTAAGGAGTTGTAGGATTTAATATTTGGAAAATTGTAGGAGGGAGATGCCGCCACGCTGTACCATAAAGCCCTGGCACTCATTTGTGAGGAAAAGAATGAAGAAGCAATCGACATACTGGAAGGACTATTAGATTCCGCCTTTTTAAATGTAAGTTAATGATGAATAATCCTGAGAAAGAGGACGCAGGATGGGCGGTGTGTACGTACTTAAGAAGCTTTGACTCTTACTTGCAGGATGATGAAGACAAGAGTCCTTTGCAGATTCAAATACGGCGTGGATGCCTTAAAAACTTGAGCATTATTTATTCTGGAGATCCGGGCAAATTGGAATCTGCCCAGCGTGTCTTGATGGAAGCTGTGGAACTGGATCAAAAAAATGTTACACTGTGGACTAGGCTGGGTGGAGTTAATGTGAAACTCCGTAATTTTTCCGAGGCGTATTTCGACTATGCCCAAGGACTCAAGTGTAGTCCTTATCATTGGATTTGCATTGAGAATCTTGTAAATCTTGCTTACATTCTTGGAGACAATGTGTCTTGCCTTTACTACTGTGCGTATGGGCTAGAGAAAGATGCGTCTTTCTTACGCGGAGCAGTTTTCCGGGACGCCATTTTAGATGATTCGCCGTTTATGCTCGAAGTAGCCAAAACAGCTATAGATAATTGGGAATCTCTTCTTACGAAATGCCCTTATGAGCTGAAGTGGAGGACAAAGTATATCACGGAAGCTGATGGATTGATAGCATCCAGACAGACAGAACTAAAGGAAATTAGAAAAATTGAAGCGGAAAAGCCGAAAATCATTCCACCTGTTGATAAGATACCTTCGCTCAGTTGGAAAGAACTGTTAAAATTCCTTTTATCTATTCATGAGCATGTGGCACAATCTAAAGTGAGTTAGCGAAAAATGGTTTCTGGTCATCGTTGTTAATTGTAATAGCTTACTATATGAAATTTTTCCTTTAGGAATGGACTGCGTTTGATCAAGTGGACATCAGTGCTTGTGTCTTGGAAAGTAATGGGATCGAAACGGAGGAAGAATCCGATATCGAGGTATCCAAAAAAATTGACCTCATGGATGAAACCAGCACAAGTTCCGTTTTGAGGTGCCGAAGTGGCAGTGATGAGAAAGATACTGAAAAAACAAACGGGGCTCAAAGCAATGGTAAATTTATCTGTATAGTACCCATTAAGTCGTGGGTTCGTTCGTTCAGTGAGCGTCTTTCTTAATTCAGGCACGTCAGATTTTACGCAATTAGACGAAGAATGCTCACAATCCCAGCAATCTCAAGATGTGCAAGAACCAGAAACTAAAAAGAAATCCAGAAAGGATGTCAAATGGTGGCAGTTGGAGGGAAAAAGAAGATCGCAGCGAGTTCGTGGTCATCTCATGCCTGTATCTCAAAGCACATGTAAAAGTGAGCGGGGATTCGCCGAAACGCTCAAGGACCTCATTCCTTCATCTTTATCGTAAGTTAGCTTTTAAGCAATAGCAAGAATCGCTCTAGGAAATTTGCAACTTTAACATGTTCTTGGTCGTTAAATACTTGTAGCTGCGCGGAGCCTGAAAGAGATGGCAACACGGCTAAGCAAACTTCAGAAACTGAAGAAGATTCTTACTTTGGAACTCAGACAGAGGTTGAAGATTTGAAAAAGTTCCTTACTTCACACGGCAAGAAGTCTGTAGTTGCTATTTTGACTGAGGTGATTTCGTTTTTGTGTGGACTGGCGCGCAAGAATTGGCCTGCAGAATTAGTCAACTTATACCTGGAGTGTTGCAGGCATTATAGGTAAGTGTTTTGGGCACTGCTCAGTTTGGTAGTAGTTTTTTATTTTTGCTAAATGGCTCATTGCAGGGCGTGCCGTCAGGGTCAGAATGAATGGCTACCAGAAGGGTCAAACTCGATCAGCCTTTTGAAGCAAGAGGCCCTTATAGTATTGTCTATTGTGGAATTGCGTCTGGATGGCTCCACCCCAGGAAACATTGAGCAGTTAAAATATGATCGTTCCTTCGTATCGGATCTTTCATATTTGGACATCGTTTCCAGAAATGGCTTGCTCAATGATAAACTTTTCCAAGTTCGCTACCAGTGGTTCAAAGTAATCTATGAGCTAGCTTTAGCTCAAGTCGGACTCGGAAAATATGCTTATGGGCTGCACTATCTGAAAATATTGGAGAATCTTCTAGTTGAGAATGCTGGTGTTGCTATTAATCTTCCTACAAAGGTGGATAATATGGTAAGCCTGGATGAAGTGAAGAAGAAAATACGGTTCGTGAAGAAAATGGAAAACATCAGCAGAATTAGCGAACTGCATCAGAATCAGGATTATGAATCTCTGATCGAAATTCTGCAGCTTTGTTTAACATCTGATGATAGTACATCAACTGACATCATGAATCGACTGTACTTGGCAGAGGCTTACTTCCACGTTCAAAACTTCAACGACTGCTTGATTCAGTGTGTGAAGATAATAGGACCTTCGTTGAAAAGTCGAAACGACCAAGCATTGTCAGGATCGTTGAGTTTAATTGAGAAAGTCTGTGATGCTCACGGGAACGGAAAATTGACTGAAATATCTATGAGTAAGAAGAGAGTAATCACAAACGCAATGATCGACATTTTAACGTGGAATGAAAACAAAGGGTCCGTTCCAGAAGCAATACTCATCTCACCGTGGTGCATTCTTCACAGTATTTTGTTCAGTTTGGAAGTTCAAGAGCCGGCCTTGTACCTGGACGAAGAGTCCACACCGAATTCCGTCGTATTGCTCCAGTTCGCTCATGAATTTCTCAATAGATCCAACAAATGTACTGTGTGCGATGGGAAGCTTTTAACCTATACCCTGGATGCCCTTCTTCCTATCAGAGACTCTGATGAGTACGGAGCTTATGAAGAAACCAAGAATTGCATAGAACAGGCTATATTTTGCCTATATTCACATCCAAATAAGAAGTCCAAGATCAAATATTTAGTTGATCATAATACGGCTGGAATACAATTGCAGTGGACTCGTTGTGTCCAGCTTTATGAGTACTACAAACCCGAGAGGATTCCAGAGTTTGACTCTTACGAAACGATAGGAAGCGATGTTGAAGCATTATTCCAGAGAATTCTTACCATCATGCCGACTGAGTTGAAGCCCACTTCCGAAAACTATGAGGAGATCAAACAAGTTCTGGAGGGTGTGCAGAAGGAAATCAGGGACACCATGACTCCTAAATTCCCTCGCGAAGTCATTGATGTTTACTACTTACTCGGAGATCACTACTTCAAGACCAAGGAGTGGACCAAGTCGGTGGAGTATTACACATACGATTTGGTCGTGTTTCCATGTCGTTTTGACTCATGGGCTGCCATTGCATTGGCAAGAGCGGAGATGATCAGCAGCAAGCTAAATGCTTGTGAGGATTACAATATCGAAGATGTTGTTGCCAACGTAGATGTTGTCATCAATTGTTTCCGGCGTGCGTTGGATTTGGAACCGAATAATCACAAGATCCGTATAGAATTTGGCTCCTTCGTCTATGCTATGTTCTCCTTTTGCTCCAGGATACTGAAGCAGGATACCGACTCCTGTGGTCTGGAGACACGTAAAATGCTCCAGATTAAAAAGGAAACGTTTCTCAAGGCTGCGCACAAGTGCTTCGAGCCCATGGCGAAATCTAGTGACATGGCGGAATGTGATGATGAGGACACGCAGAATGAAATGTGGATCCATCATTACATGTTAGGAAAGATTTTGGAAAAGATAAACCGAGATGATCCCGAAAAGTATCTAGCTCAATATGAACTGGCAGGGAAGCTTATTCATGAACAGGGAGGAATGTATCCAGCCAAAATAAACTACTATAAGCCCCCTGACCTTGCGGTTGAAGCCCTCGAGATATATTACAGGTATAGTATGTTTATACTTATTATAACGAGCACATCCGTCGTAGCAAGCGCAGTATTAGTTATTGATTATTGGTTAATTTTCATATAGAATTCACGCGAGCATTTTAAGCTACGTACAGCGCCATAATTACGACGAGGAAAAAGAGAAATTGCTATTGGGCTATGCTGATAGAGCTGCCTGTGGTCCATTCATAAAATCCAAACACACAAGGAGTGCTGGGGGTGAAAATGCAGAGGGAAGAAGAAAAGCGAATGACGAAGCAAAGAAGGTGATTGTCCTTTTCATATTAACTTTGATTTTAGTGGGTGGGATAAAGTGTGAAATTTTGTGCTCGTGGATTAATATTGCAGGCCGAAATCAAGAGTTTAATGGAAGAAATGCTGGAGAAAGTGGAGCAGATGGTGGAAAAGGAAAGTAGTAATAGCAGCACCACTACCTCTGACAATGAGGACGACGACAACACGTCCGTTACAAGCTCACAAGCCTCAACCCTTTGCAGCTCTGACGATGAAGCCTCCCAGGCGGAACTCCCTCCTATTAATAAGTCTGTAATGAGCTCATTTGGTCTGTCCGCGTTCCAGGAGAAAATGCGAGAGAAAGAAATTCAAGATATTAAGAAAGCCTCGTTGCAAGAGCTGCAGATTGCAAAATTGAGTCTAGTTAAGGAAGAAGATAAGCCTGAGGTGAAAAAAGAGGATAAGAAGGAGCATGTCAGCAAGATACTAGTGGGTATCGAGGACAACAAGTTTTACAAGGACTTCCATGAATCCAAGTATGGCAAGTTAGTGTGCGTATGTCTAACTGCCATGGAGGAATGCATCAGTAGATTTCCGCAGCATCACAAAGCTTACTTTATAGTATCTCATACATATTCCACGCTCGCCAAAGAAAGATATAAAATGGCCAAAGAGTACCTCGTCGGTAATCCCCCCTCGGACAGGAAGAAAATATGCGGCCTATTTTCTGATCGGAAGACCAACAACTTTTTCAATGTAAACTTAAGCGCTTTTTATCATACGAGTCTATTCTGGTTTGTGTATCTTCGCACTAACTAACTGACTTGCATTTTGCAGGGAGTGTGGAGGAACCCAGTGGACGATGTAGATCGACCTGGAAGTTTCCCTTATCACATGTCTAAGACTGTAAGACATCTATTAAACGTGCTGCGGAAGCTAGGCGATCATCAGCTTCTAGCCGAAGTTGGCATTGCGTTGTCTAAAGTACCTGAACAAGATAAGCAGTACTTGTTCAATTCGGACCGACTCTTATACTCTCAGCTAGCCTTGCGCTACTGTGCTATTGCTGCAAAGCAGTTTTGGGCCGCGACCACCGATACTAAAGAAGCTGGAATATCCATCTTTGAGACCTATCAAAAACTGCAGAAATTCCATGCAAAAGAAAACGTTCTGTCCAATATCCTAGTCGATTGTTACAAGCAATATCTGGAGAGCTTTGTAAGTGTCTGTTGAATGTGGAAGAAAAGTTTAGAAAATGATATGTTTGTGTTAAATTAATGGGGGTTATAACTTCTAACAGGGTCAAATAATTGAACCATCACTGCAGTCATCGATCCTAACTCTTGAACAAGCATTTAAGTTCTTCCAGCATCTCACGTGGGCATCGAAAACCAGCACTAATCTCGGGAAAGCCAGCGGTGGAAAAAATGTGGCAGGCGGGTCTGCTTCAGGCGTCAATGCTCAAGGAAGCTCAGACACATCCTCTGTGGTAATTATCAAATTGTTTTGTACTCGTGCTTTTAAAAACCTAATACTGTCTGCAGTTTAAGCAAGGTCAGACGAACAATGGAGGAAATGGTGGAAAGAATAGCGAAGCCAGGAAGAAGAAAGAATCATCTGGTCGATTGGAAAGGCAGGTATCACGGGAGCACACTGAACTACCGACGGCAAGTTTGTCCCTCTACAAAATCGAAGAGTCCTTACGTGAAAGTGAAAGCCGCCCTCCAAAGAGAAAGAAATGTAAGTTGTGTTTACTAATTTTTTGATGATGCTTTTTTGTTAGTTCACTATAACTTATGACATTACTGCAACTATTTTTGATAGCTACGGGTGACATCCCATCTAGTCGGATAATCCTCAATAGACCTCAGCTTCTTCTTCAAGACGATGTGAAGGCTACGAAAGATTCATGTGCCTCCACCATAACCGTGGATAAATTTTGGAACGTTGGCTCTGCTAACACTGAGTATTTGAAACCGCTAATGGGGGACCATAAAATTAGCGAGGCCGAAATCATTGATCTTTCTAGCAATTACTCTGCACCGCTGAAGAGGAAAGCAGAACAAGATGTTGATCCGTTGGCGCTAACACCACCTAAGAAAGCAGCTGTTGAAAATAGAGGCCAATTGTCGTCTTTCCCAGAGCGTGGAAAAATGGTTCAGTCCGACCTTGTCAAAGATGTCGGAGGAAAAATTCCAATTACCTCACTTCCTAAAATTATTCCAAGTGGTGGCATGCCATTCGATGTGTTCATGAGTTATGTGAATAAGGGTGCAGAAGAGTTAGCAGCCCATCGCACAAGTAGCACAGCTGCTGATCAAAGTAAACAAATCTCCCACGCCAGTAATAATTCCCTGTTTAGTCAGCAAAAGCATCCACCTCCATCGTCTCACTCCCCCAATTTTTCCTTGCAAGGAGGGCCCTCAAAGTCTATTCAAGTTCGAACGAGCTATCCTAAATCTTTGCCTCAGTCCTTGCAGAGAGACGTGGGTGAGAAAATGCAGAAAGGAGTCCCAGTATCCATGAAGACAACGTCAGCTACTAGCTTCCAGTCGCAAGCAAAAGTGATTCCCCCAACCAGCAACCCTTTCCTCACATCTAGAAATACGTCACCCTTCAGAGCGCAGTCCACCATTCTTCTTAATCCTTCAGCGGATGCTCGAGGAGGCATAAGCGGCAGAAGTAGTCTGGAAATAACTGGTCTTCCTCCACCTGCTCATTCTTCTCGAAGTAGAACGCCGTCAGAACGAAGTAGTGGAGACGAACCAGAAATAATTGATCTCACAACACCCCCTCGTAAAAGTGACACTGTTGGTACCGGCCGTGTCCCCAATCAGTCTGGATCAAGTACTCAGTCAAGTAGTAAGTACATTCTGGAATATTTCTGCCCATGTTATTGGGAATTTATGACAGGGAATAACTTCATTTGCCTAGACAACGTTCGGAAGGAAACACCGGAGATGTATTTCGTTCCGAGGACATCGTCATCCGGCAACTACCCTATGCCCCCTAAGAAGAACATCCAGGCACGGAAATCTAACATTAGCGAAAGCTCGGAAGAACTAGAGGTCATTATGCTGGAATGACTTTCTTGTCGCCAAGTCCACGAACAACCTTGTATCTTGTTTATTTCACCATTTCGAAGCACGGTCGGCAGATTAACTTGCACTGCAGTAGTGTAAATATTCCAGTTTTTTTTTAATTTCTTGGACTACTTTGTTTGGAAACGCTGTGCTTGTTTGTCTCTTTATCCTGATCGTAAATGTGCTTGATTAAAATTTAAACCTTTGGAATGAGTCTTGGATGCTAGTATTTGCTGTAGATAGAAGCCTTACTTTTGGTTTTGGAGTGTGTAAATATTGATGACTGGAATGACTGACTTTCTCAAGGTAAATTGGAGGAAGGATTTGACAAGTGTTGTGCATGAACACCTATTCACCTGACTAATGTCAAGTGAGTTGCCTTGTTGCGTTAGTAGTACCAAGTGCACTGACTTGAAAATGGAATGCTCTTAATTATCTGACAACTACAATTTCGATCTTGTAACTGCATGAGCTTTGAGATTTAGCACCAATTATAACCTTGAAAGTGACACACTAAACTATATAGTGGCGACAAGTGTAACGTAATATAAATGTTTACCACGATTTTCATTAAGAACGCAAAGCTCAATGGTACCGTTTCTTTTTGATTTTCTTTCTAGGTTGCTAAAGGATCCATTTCAGAGCTTTCTCCATTTATCTTCAAGGCCCCTTAAATGTCGCGCACCATCTCATCATTCACCTATCCGAGTATGATTCATTCAGGCAAAAAAATCAGTCAAATGATCTCTGATCAATGTTTACGTTCTTGGGAGCCCGTAAGAACCCATACAGTATTTCAGAAGATCGTCTATTGTAGTCCAGCTCGTCATTATTTAATTAAGTTTCTTAATTGAATGCTTTGCATTCATTTTCACTTGTCAAAGTGTTACCATCACAAATCTATTTAATATGCCGTCGCAAAGGAATATTAAACTAGCTCAGAAGCCATTTTGGTCAAAATCATTTGTGCGTCATTCAAATTATTCTATATACATTATTTTCACCCAGAGATATTAATAACTTAAAATGCCGGCACAATTATTTATGAATTTCAGATTTACAAGCAAATAATTTCAAGAATTTTGGTGTATACATATCAGCTGAAACTGAAAGAGAAAGAAAGCTGATGAGAAGTGAGAAGCTACCTCGCCAATTGCATAAGACGCGCGACTGGATTCTGTCATTCGAATGAAGATCTTGTAGTTGTAAAGGTACCACCATTAAAAAATCATTCGTATTTGTTTGTACGCTCATCACACGTCCAAATAAAGTATCATCAGCACTAGAATTTTCAATTCAAAACCAATTTATAGTTCTCATTACGTTCATGCTGTCTGCGGTGCTTTCTAGAGGAAATTTTGAATGAATTTAGACTGCGTCACCGGTTGTTGATTCATTCACGAATATCATTTCATGACGATAGGTGATATATCTCGGTAACGAACTTTTTGGTATTAATTTGTGAGAAATTGTTGATAGTATAAGATTCAATCAATTCTTTAGATTATAGCCGGTAATTGAGGCTTATTCTGGGGTGAAGGGGGTGGTATTGTTGTGTGAAGTGTGAACATGATTATTTATTGTCTATTATTCCTTTACAGTTTCTATAGAATTTTTAAGGCATAGAAGAATACGACATGCCGAAAGAAAGGGACATTTTAATGATCATATGGACTAATTTCAAAAACTCATTCAAACCTCGTCAAATTCAAGGAAACCTGAAAGGTCAAGACCGTGTGGGCAATAAATATTTTGAGATTCCTCCAAGTAAGATGTATTATAGTAGCAGTGGGAACAAATACAGCATCGTCCTCTTCTCAGGATTATAATTAATTACGACACTTCCTAATGTTTTAGATCCAAGCATAGGGAAGAGAAAGTTCGAAAGATGGTTTGAGCCGAAGGTGAAAGATAAATTTGATCAAGAACTGCCAGCGGAATGGGAAGGTATGTATGTTTAAAAATCAGAAGATAGTTAGTTAGGCCAATTGAAGAAGAGAATTAATATATTCCTGCTTGTTTGTTTTTAGCGTGGCTAAGGGGACGAAGAAAGGAACCACCTACGTTGGAAGAGATTGCAAGAAATGACGCGATTCGGGAGTTGACTCAGAAAAATGCATTAGAGAAGGGATATGGACCAAAGCCGGTTACCGAAGAACAAATGCATGTGAGTACTGTTTTTTCTATTCATATTTGCGTTGCTAATAACTTTGTGACTCCTAACTATTTTGCAGAGGGGAGCTGCGATAAAATGTAGAGCTGTTTTGTACAGTTTAGATTTTATAAACCAATTATTTTTAAGTTTTATTATTACCAGCAAGCATGAATTTGAATTTGATTTTCCAGAGTTTTCCGAGGTACGAAGAGTATGAAGTTTTCCCAGGACAGACAGAAGATAAGAAGAATAAGGATAAATAACTCCCGAAGTTTTGTTGTAGAATTCAACTCATTCATCATCTTCACCAAAAATATGATTGACCTCAAGACCAGGTCTTAACTGACCTGTAATATTCATTGAATGTTACTCATTCATATGAATGACTCGAGGCTTGTGTAGTAGATAAGTGCTCTAAAATATAGTTTCCTCCGTCGGATCGAATTAGTTGCGCATTATGTAGTCTGAAGTCACTTAAACTTCTTAAATTTTAAAGACTAACGAATGCACTTAATAAATGCATATGGTGGCCACGTAACTCACAAATTATTTTGTAGCTCGGCTCAAATTATAAAATTACTTCCTACAGGTACATACACTAGATTTCTTTTAATGTCAACTGAACCCAGAGAATGAAACGGTGCAAATTTTTTAAAACTGACATTCATCAAATTTACTGTAAAACCGGTGATTTGTACATAGAATTAGCAGTCGTTTCAATTCAAAACAAACAACTATAAATAATTATTTTCTCAGCCTGAACGCGGAAATCTCCGACAATAACTTCTTGGACACAACCATCGTAATCATCGGTGTAGCCACAAATATATAAACAAATAAAATACCTTAATCGGAATGGGAATATTTTTGTACTCTGAAAATCTAACACCGAGATCCATAAACAAGCTTGTTCAGTATCCTAACAGGTTGAATAATCATGATCAGGAGGATTAATCCGTCTTGGAAGAGTTACTTCTGAGGGTCCGAGTTGTCTTCGGTCTATTCGCCGATGACACTTTCTTTCCTCGCCGTTGCTTATCCTTGGACTGGGCCTCAAAGGATTTGGACAGTTTCCATGACAGAATCATGGAAATGATGAATAAAGGTGACAAAAACAGGAACAAATAGTACAAGAAGTCCCATGGATTTTTAACAATCCAAACGATCCATTCTTTCCACCAGCCTTCCGCGGTCAAATCCTCCATTGCTGGCTCATTGTCAGCCATATCGTCGTCTAAATCTATGGGACATTTTAGATCATTTAGACAAATTTCAATCACAATCTTTTAAATTACAATGAAACTATATGAAACCTATTTTTAATGGAGTCGCACACAATTTTTAGACGCTCTAAATGATTTTCGTTTAAGAAATAGAGTAATAACAACTACTGCACTTATTTTATGCCTCAATACATTTAATATGCATTTCAGAAGCCTCACCTCAATACTGGCTGAAAAACAATCCCAAATTTTTGAGGTCAATGCGCTGTATTTTCCCACACGCAGTGATTTCCCATAAAAGTGAAAATCCAAACAGTGGAAAATCTCGGAAGGGCGGGTACATCGTCAACCGCTATCATACAAGGATATCTTGAGCCCGCATTACGTCGGACCTCAGTAAGGGATCTTTTGACAGCCACTTAAAGGACCTCAAACTGCTGGAATGGTGCTAGCCTGATTGACCGACCGACAGATATTATGGAGTCCGTATACAAATGTTTTACATGAGAAAAGTGTAGCAGAATGACAGGGCGAATAATTATTTGAAACGCACTGCTGAAAGGTTGCCATTTATTCAAGACAATTACATTTTACAGTCCCTAAAAGTAAGACGAAGGATTAACAATTAATGGTAAAAAGTGACTAGACATTCCCGAGAATGAATGGCTGTTTATGATTTGTTTTTGTTTATTAAATTGGTAAGAAATGTAGACGACGTATATGGAGCAGTTTTATGTTACATTTTCGTTTGGGGGCAGAGCGAGATGAGGACAAGATTTGCGTTCTTCGGATTTGGATTTGGTTCAACATATAGGAAAGCTAATAGAGCCCTTGCTTGCGTTTCTATACAGCCCTTGCATTCCTCGACATGCATATGAATATAAATAATGAGACCACAGACGTTCT
>JAQIWI010001180.1:0-18406 GCA_034698825.1 Deuterosminthurus bicinctus | reverse complement strand
TGTCCCAGTGAACTGAATGCTCACTTGGTAAGTCACACCAAGGAGAAGCCTCACAAGTGCCACATTTGCACGGCAGCGGCAGCCTTTGGACTTAAAGGATGTCTGAACCAACATGTTAGACGTGTTCCTGATGGTGTCAAAGTCAAATATATTCCTAAAAGAAACTCTCATTGTTCATTGTGCAGTTACAAGTGCTACACAAAAACCATTTTGCAACATCACTTCCGATCAAAACATTCTACAGAGACCCCATTTGCTTGCAACCTATCCGGATGTGACTACAAGACAAAACATGAGACAGCTTTAAAACGGCATGTACGAAGAGTTCACAATGATGAGCGTCCATACAAATGTCCATTCGACGGCTGCAACTACAAGGCAAAATGCACAACATATAGGCAGCACCTCAAAATTCACAGCAGTGACAAGCCCCTTGCCTGCACTGCTCCTGGGTGCAACTACGCTCAGACTTAAGAGCGCATGCTAGGAGAAATCATCACGTTCATTTGATTCCTCGCCACAAAAAAATGAAGTTCGAGTTTGCCGTACATGTAATCAAAGATATTGGAGCTACAGTGGATTCGTGCTGCATTCAATGACCCACCTGACGCCTGCTGGCGTATTGGAGCGGCTACATGTCCAAGTTTTGTGAAGCTTATGTGACCAACAAACAAAAGCCTTAGTTTTAAATTAGGTTAAATTTTTATGCATTGTTAGCAAGAATGTTTATTTCAGTTCCATCAGCATCAGATTGGGTGTAGACCGATGACAAACGATTAAATCACTTTGTGTAAATAAATTCAATGAGTGAAGATTTGCTCTGGCCTTGGACAAGAGAAACATGATTTTTTGCATCTACCTGAAACTGCATGACTATTTGCTATTAGGCTCGAGCATCTTCTTTCTACGTAACCCAAAGAGGCAAATCTCCTAACATTGATGACCCAAGTTTTGTGAATAAATTAAATGTACAAAATTTTGATCTTGACATTAGTTAGATGCAATTCAGAACAAAAGACCCATTGAGTCAGCAATTTTGAGACCCTTGAATAATTCCTTACAATTATGGCATTGAAACTCCTCTGTGTGAGTTAGTCGTAAACTGAAAGTGACTCATACAAATCTAAATTTACATTACAGTTGGCCGAACAGTACGACGATAAGAGCTTTATTGACGCCGAGGTTCCTTTAACAGTAGAGCGGACAAGCTAACAAGACATTAGCTGAGGAATCCGTACTCTTTGCATGCACACTACTGTGCTTTTCCTCCTCAGACTACATGAACAGTGCAGTGGAGTTCTACTACACAAATCCTTGATTTGAATTTCGTTTGAATGAACACACCGGTAAATTTTGAATTCTTCATAACGCAAGCAGCTGCAAAATAACACGAGTGCTCCTTAAGGCTATATTTTCAAATAATTATATTTCAGAATGGCATTAATTTTTACAATTTCGCCATAAGCTAAAGGTCGTCCACACTCAAGCTCAAGTTTTGACTACGTGAAGCCGTCCTCGGTAGAAATTGCGGTCAGGTCGGTTTTGAACTATCAAATCAATCCTTAGACTTTCTATCATTAATTTGTGATCAAAATTTTTAACGTCCGTAATACCGTTATCCCTTTCGATTTTTGTCAATTTGTTTGTTTTCAGCTCTCAACTTGACTGACGACATGCATTACAAGCAAATCGGTTTATAATTTGAAGCTGTGAGTGGAAGGTGAAAAGGCAGGATTGTGGTCATCTACAACTTGGACTCAGATTGTCATTTTATGTGTACATTAAAACTGTTGAATGACTTTGCCTAGTCAGCAAGTTAGTATTCATTTAAGCAAAATGTTCAATTGTCCTTTGTGCACAAAAACGTTCAGTTATCAATCGGTACTAGACGAGCACATGGCTACACACACCAAGGAAAAGTCTCACAAGTGTCCCATGTGCTCAGAAGCTTTCAGACGAAAATCCAGTGTGAAGAAACACATAAAAACTGTTCATGATGGCATTAAACAAATCAGAAATAAGAATCATCAATGTACAAAGTGCAGTTACAAATGTTACAGCAAAAGCTTGTTGCAAATTCACGTGCGAAAACATTCTGCTGAGCTTCCGTTTTCTTGCCACATGACCGGTTGCGGATACAAGACAAAATACAAAAGTGCTTTGTCAGTGCATGCTCGCCAAACCCATTGTGATAAACGGCTCTTCAAATGTCCATCAGACGGATGCAGCTACAAGGCCAAAGCGAGGGCCGACATCGTTAAGCACCTGAGAGTCCACAGCAATGACAAGCCATTCGTATGCACGTTTTCTGGATGCAATTACAGCTACAAGTACAGAAGTAATTTAAAACAACACAGCTCCGCAGTTCATAGCAACGAAAAACGATTCAAGTGTCCAGTTTGTGATTTCCAAACAAACTATAGAAACAGTTTGAGAAAGCATCAACTCACGCACACAAAGATTAAACGCTTTCAATGTCAAGCTCCAGACTGTGGCTATGCCAGCGGTAACAGCTGGGACCTCAAAGTGCACTTTGACCGCAAGCACAGAACGCAAGACGTGTCCTGCACTGAGCCCAGGTGCAATTTCAGATGTGGCAGCGTCGCCTTACTCAAAGTGCATCTCAATAGACATAACCTTCCAATCTTGAATTGCCCGGGTGATTCCTGTGGCTTTACTACAAAATACAATGACTCTATGCTCAATCACATTTCCCGTCGTCATAATGACTTTCAGTCATCATTCACAGTGATGGGGACAAGTGTATCGGACCCAAAAACAGCTGGAAGGATGAGTACATTATACTGCAGCTTTATTGGCTGTGGTTATGAGACAAAGTTCCCATACCACTACGACCGTCACGTTATCACTCACAAGAAAGAAGAAAAACGACAACATGTGTGCTCATTTTGCTTTTCCAGATTTGATAGATCGAGCCATCTCAAAGCTCACGTTCAGAGACACATTCGGGAGAAACCTCACAGCTGTTCTCAATGTTCCTTCACAACCATGGAGAGCTTCCAGTTAAAACAGCATGCCAGGAAAACTCACCAAATTCATGTAATTCCTTGCGGCAAAGAAGATGAAGTCAGGATGTGTCATACTTGTGGAAGAAAGTCTTTCAGTTACAGTGACATTGTGCTCCATTCAATGTGCCATTTGCACCCTGTTGTTGTTTTAGAGCAACTTAAGTTGTTTGTCTTGTAAAATGAAACTAATTTTGTGTCCAATAGGTACAACACGAAATTTAACGCTTTGTTGCTTCATGTACAAAACAAACTATGAATGTTTGATCAGAATATAAACAATTTACTTTGTCTGTACTAGTTGCACATCATAGTAAGAAAGTTCTATATAAATTCACTCTAGAATTCAGTTGTACGCCGCATTTTTCTTAACAAAGATTTTCCCACATTTAACGCATTCTCGCCATTGGTCATAACTGTGAAGGCCCCGGCCTCTAAGACCGATTTTACAAAGGTACCAATGGATTTTCGATACTTTTATTTCACAACCGTTCTACTGCATCAATCCCACTGGCAGCGTCGGTGGCAAAGATATGATTTCAAAAAATAATTCACAAACAAATATTGCGACCGCCACCAACCAAGCGATAACCTGAGCACGAAAAGCCCACGAGGTCCCGGAATTGTCAAATGACAAGGGGCCAATCTTGTTTTCTTTCTGAGACTTCTTCTCGCCATGGTGCAGCGCACTACCATTCAGCTTGATTCGATGCCATTTCTCCCACATACCGTAAATTCCAGAGCTCACCAGAACTTTCATGCGATTGATAATTGAACCTTGAAATCCCGGATGCAAACCGCTCGTAAATCCATAAGTAATTGGTTGCACGAGAAATGAATCTTCGCTGTCAAAGTTATTCGCTACCTTGATATTTGGATTGCTCTGCATGAGCTCGACAAACAGTTTCCAATACTTTTGGACGTAGTAGGCGGTCATCAAAAAAGCAATGGGCCTCTTAGACTCAACAATGACACGTCTAAGGGATTCTGTATTTGCACACAGCAATGACGAGCCTGAGCGTAGCTTCGACGCTTTATCATTCTCATCTTCCAGACGCTGCTGCTCGATCTTTTTCCACTGCAGGTTCGCCGCTGTGTTCTGGTCTGGTAAGTTCGTGCACGAAAAAATGACTGAGTGTATGCGTTTTTAAAAGCCCATTCGATGTTACACGCAGCAAGTGCATATTTGTGGTTAGAGCAGAACGTAGGTATATCGTCAATGAGGCAATCATTGTTGGGAAAGTGTCCTTGATTTTTTCGAATATCATTTTCGTCGACCAGAATGTACGTCGATATGTCGGGCGGTAGTTGAAGAATTTTTGTATAATTTGTGACGTAGTAAAAGTTTGTTGCTGCATCTGCGTTGAAAATGGCAGTATACACGCTGACTAATAGTGTTGACACAATTAACCATGCAACAACCACGGGCATAACAATCCATGGAACTCTTTTCCATGAACTCTTGGAAGCTGACGGGATGGCTGAGTGTTTGTACTGACCAAGTGCTGCTGCGAAGGTCCAAGTTGCCATTTCAAAAGTAACATGGAGAGTTCTCTTTGGAGAATCTTCCTGTGCTCTTTCCGTGCGAAAGACACCGATCAATGATGTCAGTGTGATCGATGCAGATATAAAAACACCCAGCCAGACGTTCGGTAAGAACAGTGAAAGATGTACACTGTAGGACGATTTCAGAGCGTACACTCCTGCTGTTGTAACGAATTTGACGGGAGTGGTGCTACCTACTTGAATTTGTTCCGTTGGTGCCAATGTGTCTATTGCCCCAGGCTCATAGTAGCTTGGCGAGCAGAGGTTCTCAAATGTCAAACGCTCATCAACTGGAATAAGAATGAAACCTTGCATTCCCTGTTCAATGCCAACTTGTGTGCCTCTTTAAAATGGATGTCCACCACTAGAGCCATTGATTTCCAAATAAGATTTACGGAAATCCCAAGAAGCTTGAGCAAAGTCAGCCATGACCTTTATCGTAAGTTTGATCTTATTGCTACAGGACTCAAATGTAGAACCGTAGAAGGACATGCCGAACGCCTTTTGAATAGCAGATCCAATGACTTTTGTCGGAAAGGGTTTTATACCCTGACTTAATTGCAGAACGAATACAGGAGACAGGTCGTCCGTGCAACTACCCAAACCCGTAATGCAAAAAACGCAATCAATGGACACGGCGCTTTGATTAGTCAGAATTATGAAAGACTGTGGAAAAATTCTGGCATAATTCCTAATTGCATGGCTTGATTCAAAAAATGAAAAGTAGCTATTCGGGAAAATGTAGCTTAGTAGAGTTTCTAGATTGTAATTCCATGTGATGAAAAAAGCTGCTATGGTGAGCAAGCAACGAGGAAATTGAACTCCAGCAAAACTGTTCTGGTAAGAAATACTTGAGTTCAGTATTCTGGCTTTGTAAGAAAGAACGATTGGACTTTTGTGAGCTTGTAGGTGAAACAAATCATCAGTATCAACAACGTGAGTGAGGCAGTTGGAGTGGAGGTCAATAAGAGACGAAATATGAAGTAAGGGATCAACTTGGTAACTGAATGTTGGGTGGTAGCCAGTGCTGATAACTGACATAATGCCTTAATCCATAAAAATCTGTTCTCTTGGACAAAAAGCAGTGGACAAGCTCGTTGGAGGAACTGTACTACGAGCTTTGGAGAGTTACCCGACAAGCTTGGTATTTACCTCTGATAATGGCTTTTAAATATAAACACAATGATCTAATGATCGTGTAAAGCTGTACTTGTATTTTGCAAATGTGACACTAAAGAAAGTCTCTTTTGTTAGGGTTACCGAAGTAAGTTGGGAAAACTTTAGGAGGTTTACTCTGCACTTAAGTGGAGACTAAATTATACGTACTGCGAAATTACTAATGTTTGTAAGTGCCCCTGAAGTTATTTTCATCTCAAGGCTGTGTTGTTCCGTGACAAACACCATTCTTCCAGTATTACTATGCGTCTTGCTAACCATTAGGCTCACCGTTCTGACCCTTGTCTTCTGCCACTAGAAGTCCAACGGCTTAACTGACAATTGTGAGAGCTCATGTAACTTATTTATGAGCCTTAAATAGCACAAAAAGGGAGTTGTAGCTCATTTAAATTTAGATTTTTACTTCAATTTTCGAAAATCCTTAAAAGGACAGAAAAAACTGAACTGGTAAAACACAAAAATTTGAGGATTGTGCAACGCTTTCGGCTTTCAGCACGGAGCGAGAGGTGACAGAAGTGTATGGAGATGACTGCCGCGTTGTTGGGAAGAGTTTGAGAGAGGATTGAAACAAAAAACATGCGAAATAGAAGGGTGAATGTGATCCTGATGTACACGTTTTTGACGGGTACGCGAAAAGGTTCTGGTCCGTAAGAAATGTTGCTGTAACAGAGGGAGGCAATACACAAGGAAACCTTGGAAACAAAGTAAAATACCACTTTCATTACTTAAGTAGAAACTATTGCGATTTTCAAAATGGTATTCGCCTGGGATTGGGCTGCCATCGGTCTCGTCATTGCATTTGTAGCACCGATCAAAGCTGGTGCTAGAAATTCTCAGGTGAAAACTGTTACGATGAACGACGTTTCTCGGTGTCTCTCAAGAGCATTCAAACGCTGGTAACTTCTTCTAAACGATCCGTGAATAGTAGGCTCATATCCTTTATCTTCGGAAGCAGTGGTTCAGAATTGTTAATCTAAATTTTAATACTTGTGGTTGTAAGCAGTTAACTTGATTGTTTTTAATTTTTGGTTTTTAATAAATTTCAGATGTAATTCAATATGGTATTTGTTCCACACGTGTACCTTCGAAATTAATCTCATTTTAAGAGTGCTCTGGTTATTTCCTGGAGAGTCGAACAGTTTCCCTAATTGAATACTGATTGAGTTTTTACAGTAACAACGAATCAAGTACTCACATTTTATAAATGGATTAGAAAATGATTAAATTTCAAGTGTCCTTTTATGCAAAGGAGAGAGTGACGGAAGCTTCAGTTCTTTTTAAGATTGCGTTGCCACAGGAACACCTTTAGCTCCCAAATAATATTCAAACTCTCAATCTTTGATGGTTTCTGCTCGCGATACATATGCATTGAATCAGTGAACTGAGCTCGTGAGATATTTAAGATCTACACACATAACGGCAGTTGGACTGAGATTGTTAGACAAATCGCCAAACTATAGAATTCTTGGGCTTTCATTACTGCTAACTAAAGCTGGAAAAATGAAGGTCAAAATCTACGTGACTTTTACTTTGTTTGCTGTTTTGATTACGTCAGTCCACTGCTTGATCCAATTTAACGAAAACGAAGCCGAACAAGTATTATCGCCAACAACAATCGATCTGCTTTCTTCGTTTAAACAGTGCCTTGTTTTTATATTTGACTGGGCTCTTGAAGACAATGACGACATATTAACCTTTAAAAAGTATTCCATCTTTTACTCTGAGTATCTTGGCTGTTCTCTGGTTAGAGAAACAAGTACTAAATATCGGAATACATCATTAGCCAATCAACGTTTTGAAAAATTCGCAGCGCATCCATTGTATACGAAATTCATTACTGTTCTTATCAATTTATACTCGTCAGCGGCGACCTCTGCTCTTGTAGAAGGAGAACCAGAAAAGTACTTTATAATTCCTTTTGTGATTAAGAAGTACAATATACCTTTCAACTATGTTCTGCTATTTCTGACCAGCCATAAGTTTTTTTCAATCGACAATCGAGCCGTATTCACCCAATTTTTAGAAATTTCCTTGCCTGCAATGTACGTTTTGATCCTGGATGACAAGGACGTGTATGTTGTCGGATTCGCGCACGTCCTTCAGTCAGCTCCATACTTCTTCAAAGCCAGCGTGTTGCAAGAGATCCATATTCAGCATTTACAGGAAACTATTCACAAAAACCTTCAAACGGCCCTCGTGGATCTACGAGCTGAGCGTAACACTTCAACTTCGTGCAAATTTGGCTCCCCAGCCTCAGAATCGGGAAGTATCTGTGTCTTTAGGATGATGGTTGAACATTACAACATGTCAGAATGTAACTTTGCTTTTTCTTCTTGTAAGTCGCCTGTAATAAGCATCATGGCTGCCAATGTTGACCCGAGTAGTTCACGGATTTCTGATCGCACAATGAAAACGTATTTTGAAATGATCAATCACCTTCACCACACAGAGGAGTTCGAGTTTATTTGCATTGTCCACACAGGTACCATGGGCATCATTGCTTTTGTGCAGGCTTTCGATCTCTACACGTGGATTGTAACTGTTTCATTCTGTACGTTCCTCACGGTATCAGTCGCTGTCATGTCCAACGAGAAAGCTCTATCTTGGAAGAAAAAACTGGACTCATCCTCTGTTGTTGTCATCATGCTGCTCCTGGAACGATTCTATGCCAACGCGCAACTGCAGCGTGCTGCTTCTAGACAGGCCAGTGTAGTGCTCACTCTTTGGGCATTCGGGGCAATGCTACTCGGGATGAGCTATAGTGGAAACATGGTTAGTGAACTTGCAGCACCGACTTCCCAATCCGTGCCTCAGGATGTGCATGAGCTATCGCTAGTACAATATCCAATTTATACCGTTCAACCTGTAAGTTTTCCTAAAAATGGCACGATGCATGTGACGGGATATCTTCAATATAAAATTCATGAATATTTGGAGACAAACCCTGACCCAACATCTATCAACTTAACCAATGATTTGCGACGATTGAATACAACTCTGACTTGGGTCCGTTCAATGATATACACGTCTCCAGGCGATGCCGAAGACGGAACTAGTTCGAGGATGTTGTTTGCTATTGCTGACGAAAAATTAGCAGTGAAGGGCTTTGGAATCCAAAGTGAACTAGCCAACCGCCGCGTAAACGCGTTATCCGGTGGGAAATTATCATTTTTTAGTAGTCCATCGGTATTTATAATTTACTCCAATTCGTTGTTGCCTATATTTCGAAAGTATCTGGCAAAGTTATGGCAGCTTGGAATAGGCAGATATTGGCAAGACTGCTATGAAGCTCTCAGGCTCAAACAGTTTGTCGCTTTTGAATATGATAAGAACAACCCAAGCTTGTTAAGCCAAGAATGGCAAAAGCGGACCAACCTTGCCACGATATGGCGCAGTTTTAGCCCTCTCAAGAAAGATGAAACCTCAAATTCCCTTGCGGTAGAAAACGTATTTCCAGCATTCCAGCTCCTTGGGATTGGTGTCTTGTTGTCTACACTTGTGCTCTTTAATGAGCGATGGTCCTTTAAGTTGACTTTCCACTTACTAATTCGGATTTCTGTAAAAGGTGCTACCAAATCATATCAAATGGTTCAACGATGTGTATTATGAATGTCAAAGGCAGGCAAACGTACGAAAGACAAAATTTTGAAATGAGCTTTCCGCTCCCGTTGACCAAAATAGTTTCCTTCATAAGAAAAAAAAGTTGGACAGTATAAATTGCTGGTTCTCTGAAATCCTTTTGTAGCGATCAGCGGGGGAATTTGAACTCCGAGGTTTCCCTTGGTATTTGGAAAACCTATGTAAATAATGCTTACTATCTATGTGAAATGCAACTTGTTTTGTTTGTCGTTCCGATAATCACGCAGCGAAAGTGCTGTCCCATTGTAATCTAAATGCTTGTCGTTGTGATATGATGTAAATTTTGACTCCATTCTGTGTTATAAATAAAAGGCAAGATCCTGTGACGTTGGCGTATTTCGAATTGTGCATTGCACATCCAAATGCAAGGATGTTGCCGGGTATCTTTCAAAACATTCAAGAAGCTTGCGTTTATTGATTGCATCAAAAATATCTCGCTAGAAATGCTCTTGCAACAGATGGTACAATAGTCGAGGTAACCTTGGAAACTGCAGTGTGTGCCACACGTGTAAACTTTCTTTCGTGAGTAACTTCTGACATTCGAGAGCTACAGCTTTTTTGTATACCACTTGTAAAACTAGATTCCTGGGGTGTTTTATTACGTATGACTTGGCTCACAGAACACTGGGCAAAAGGAACTCGGGCACCACGAAATCTCTTGTCCCACAAATCCTCCCTTGGCCCGCGGAATTTCTTGGCCCACCGAATCTGTGGGCCCGCAGAATATCGTGCCCCACAAAATTTCTTGCGCCACAGAATCTCCATTATTGCCCACAGGATCTCCTGGCCAACAGAATCCTTTGCCCCACAGAATATCCCTTGCCCTTCCATAGGAATTCAAGTCTTGGTCCAAATGACTTAAAGTTACCGCCATAGTCAATTCAAGTCTTGGTCCAAATAACTTAAAGTCACCGCCAAAGTAACTTTAAGTCTTGGTCCATATGGCAAAAATTGAAATTCAATCTGAAGGATGTCACTGACGCTGCCACTGCGAAAGAGTCTCGCGCCCTACTGGAACTCCTCAGCGGAGCTCGAGAAAGCTCCAAAAGTCAATTCGAAGTTAAAAGCTGTTCCGGAACCGGCGGGTAGAATCTCTCCACCATTTCGAATGGAATATGCGAGGCCACGAGCTTGGCTGCGAGCTCCACCAAACTCAGCTGTTGATAGAGTCCGGTGAGGGCAGGCGGGTAGCAGGGTAGTCGATCTTCTTGAGATTGGAGTTACTCGGTGCATGACTGAGTGACCCAGCCGGAGCAACAACAACACAGTCCCCCTTGCCCGAATTTTAATTATTTTGAACAACGTCACCAACAGAGTGGATTCAAGTCATGAACCAAATGATTAAATTCCACAGCGTACTTCACTCTAAACTTCCTCCTCAGCCATTAGCCTCTTCACTACATGAGCAGTGGAGTTCAACTGAATTACAGTTATCCTTGATTGAATTGCTTGTTTGAATGAACCCACCGGTAAACTCTTCATTAGTGGCAATTAGTCAGCTGGAAAATAACATGAGTGCTCGTTGCTCCGAGGCTAAACTTTAAAGTAATTACTTTACAGAATGAAATTATTTTTTTAAAATAATTTGATTGAAAGCTAAAGGTTGTCTAAATGCTAAAGCTCCAGTTTTGACTACTGTGAAGCCAAGCCGTCCACTGTAGAAATAGCGGCAAGGTCAGTTTTAGACTATCAACTCCATCCATTAACTTTCTATCTTTTATTTCTAATAAAAATTCATTAACGTACCACTGTCAAAAACATCTCATCATTGACTATTTGTTTGTTTTCAGCTCACAACATCTATTCAAGCGCAGTTACATGAAGTCCGTGTACTTGCAAAACTTTACGCGTAGCAGCAAAATGCTCAAGTGTCCTTTGTACACCAAATCGTTCAGTTATCCATCCAAAGTAGACCATCACATGATTACCCACACCAAGGAAAAGCCTCACAAATGTCTAATGTGCCCAGCAGCTTTCGGAAAGACGAATCTTTTGAAAGAGCACATAAAACGCATTCATGAAAGGATTAAAAAAGAGCATTGTGAGTTGTGCAGCTATAAATGCTACAACAAAGCCATGCTCCAAATTCACCGGCGAAAACATTCTGCTGAGAAGCCATTCCCTTGTAGCGTAGCCGGCTGTGAATTCAAGACAAAATACAAAAGAAGTTTCCAGAAACATGTCAGTGCAGTTCACAGCAATGCACGTCCCTTCGAATGCCCATCTGATGGATGCAGCCACAAGGCCAAAACAAGGACACACCTTAGAATGCACCTTAGAGTCCACAGCAATGACAAGCCCTTCGCATGCACAGTTCCTGGATGCAATTACACCTCCAAGTACAAGGGTGATTTAAAAAGGCACAGCTCCACAGTTCATAGCAACGAAAAACCGTTCCAGTGCTCAGTTTGTGATTTTCGATCAAAATGCAACAAAGATTTGAGATCACATGAAGTAACGCACACAGGCATCAAACGCTTTCAATGTCAAGCTCTTAACTGCGGCTTTGCCAGCTACCGGAAAACAGACTTAGAGCTACACTTGGATCGAAAACACAGAAACAAGGACATTATCTGCACTGAACCCAGATGTAATATCATATGTAGCAGCATCGCTCTAATCAAAGAACATCTCAAGAGACATAGAAACCCACTGTTGAAGTGCCCTGGTGGTTCATGTAAGTTTAGGACCAGGTCCAGAACTTGTTTACTCAACCATGTGTCCCGCAAACATCAAGACGTGAAGTCAGCCACGATGGTGCAGCGAAAAAAAATCGATCTTGAAAATGCTGGAATTGCTGCTGCGATAGAAATATTATTGCATTGCCACTTTCCAAACTGCGGCTACAAGACCAAGGTCCGACACCGCTATGTGCGTCACAGAATTACTCACAATAAAGAAGAAAAACGAGGACATGTCTGCTCATTTTGCTTTTCCAGATTTAGTAATTTGAGGGCGTTAAGACGTCACATTCAAATACATACCGGGGAGAAACCTTACAGCTGCTCTCATTGTACGTACTCAACTGTCAACAACTTCAATCTTAGAACGCATGCCAGGAGAGCTCACAATATTCTTGTGGTTCCTTCCGGCGAAGAAGACGACGTGAGAGAGTGTCGTACTTGTAGTAAGACTTTTTGGAGCTACAGTGAGTTGGTGTTGCATTCAATTACCCACTTGCGGCCGGTCGTGGTCCTACAGCAACTTAAGTTGCAAAATTTTTAAACTTGAGCCATGGTTCACGTTTTTTAATTCCAGAAACCAGTGCTTTTTTGTTTCGAAAAGGTTTGTGGATATTATAGCTAATGAAATAAGAAGGTCGTATCAAATTATGATGTTTGTTTATGTGTGTAAAAATCACAAGTACGTATTGGGTTGTAATTAAATGGATTCTCTTTCTCTGCGATGACTGTTGTTGCAAGTGCGAAAATAATTTTCAATCATTCTCGAGCTCCTACAATTTTTCTGTTAGTAACTCACTGGCATTGACTCATACGAGGCTGAGGTCAGGCTCAGACCCTTTAGACGATCTGAGCCTGAGCCCTGGCCGTGGTATAAGCTTTTAAAGTCTGTTTCTGGCCAGCGGTTGAGTAGGAGTGCATTGCTCAGATGGGAAGACAGCATCTGCATGTTGAATTTGACGGTCAAAGCTCATGTGAAGTTGCCCTCCAGAATAAGATTGTGAACATTACATGCGATGAGAATCAAATCACATCTGTAATTGAAAATGGCTTGTGGTACACCAGAAAATAACAAAATTGGACTCTACAAAGACATCAACTTGATCGATGACGAGTCCTACAATTTGTTACCATAAGTAAATTTATCCTGTTATGGTAATCTTTTTGCCTATTGGAACTCTCATTGTTCATTGTGCAGTTAACGACAAATACTGTAGCTGTAGCTAAGCCTCTTTGCAAGTTTACATAATTACGTACACATTCTGCTGGTCATCCTTTAGCATTTTTAGGCTGTACAAGGCGGGAAAGTGTTAGCCGAAGAAGCCATAAGAGAACGCCTTACTCGAAACTTTTTTTACCCAGACTTCAATCGCTTCAGTTGCATGAACAAGGGAGAAGTGTAGTCATCCTTGATTTAATGCTTGTTTGAATTAATAGTCCGGAAAAAATTAGAACTGTTCAAATTAGCAGTAGCAAGTGGCAAGGGCCATCAGCCAGAAGCAGTTTCAAAGAACTATTTTTCGAAATAAAACTAATGTTTGAAAATAATTTGGCTCTAAGCTTAAGTTTGTCCAAGTAATAGCTCAAGTTTTGACTTATTGTGAAGTCGTCCACGGTAGCAATTCCGGCTAGGTCAGTTTTGGACTATTAATTCAATCCGTAGACTTTCTATCGTTTAATTGTAACCAACATTTATTACGTGCTTGTCGTCATCATCTCTTAATACTTAACCATCTGTTTATTTTCAGCTCACACCAGCTTTCCTAGCAGTGACTATCCAGTAAAATCTAAAGCTTGTGTTTTCCAACTAAATGGGATCATCCTCTGATATGTGAAATGCTAACGAAGTGCGCGAGACTTTCCTTTGAAGTAATTAACATTCCTGCCTGAGGACTTGACATTTGTGGGTCATGGGTCACATTAATCCCCTTAAGACGATTTGTTCAAAGAAATTCTCGACCTCATATTTACAAATAGAAAGGCTCACTGCGACCTTCTGGATCTGGACCTTTTTCCAGCTGCTGCCCTTTCCTGGATTAAAGTCTATTCATAGACCGAAGCAAAGCAGTTTATAACTTGAAGCTGTGAGTCATCGGTGAAAATTCAGGATTGTGGTCATCTGCAACTTTCACCCGGATTGACATTTAACTTGTACATTCAAACAGTTAATGTCCTTGTCTGGTTACGACATTCAGCATCAATTGCAGCAAAATGATCAATTGTCCTTTGTGTACAAAAACGGTCAGTCGTCAATCCAACCTGGATCGTCACATGGTGACCCACACCAAGGAAAAGCCTCACAAGTGCCCAGTGTGCCTAAAAGCTTTTGGACATAAAAACGGTTTGAAATCACACGTAAGAAATTTTCATGAAGGAATTAAACACATCAGAAGCAAGAATCATCATTGTACAGTGTGCCAATTCAAATGCTACAACAAAAGCGACTTGCAAGTTCACTTGCGAAAGCATTCTGCTGAGCTCCCGTTTTCTTGTCACCAACCGGGCTGTGGATTCAAGACAAAATACAAATGTGTTTTATCAAGGCATGCCCTTCAAGTTCACAGTGACAAACGGCCATTTAAATGCCCATCAGACGGATGCACCTACAAGGCCAAAACAAGGGCACGCATTACAGAGCACCTCAAAGTCCACAGTAATGACAAGCCCATCGCTTGCATAGTTCCCGGATGCAATTACACATGCAAGTGCAAGAGTGCCTTAAAAAGTCACACATCCATAGTTCACAGCAACAGTAACGAAAAGCGATTTAAGTGCTCAGTTTGTGATTTCCGAACAAAATACAGCAACAGTTTAATACTACATCAACTTACACACTCAAAGATTAAACGCTTTCAATGTCAAGCTCCAAACTGTGCCTTTGCTAGCCACCTGAAATATAATCTCAAAGAGCACTTTGACCGCAAGCACAGAACGAATCAAGTACTCTGCACTGAGCCCAGATGCAATTTCCGATGTGGCAGCATCGCACTACTCAATGTACATCTCAAGAGACAACATAAGTGTCCAACGTTAAAGTGCCCTAGTGATTTCTGTGGCTTTCGTACAAAATACAATCGCTCTTTGCTCAAGCATATTTCCAATCGTCATAATGGCGTTCAGTCATCTGTCTTGGAGGCTGGGATAAGTGTCTCTGACCTAAAAACAGCAGGCACGATGAATACAATGCAATGCAGCTTCACTGACTGTGGTTACCAGACAGATATCCAACGACACTATGACCGTCACATAGTTACTCACAAGAATGAAGAATCAGGACAGCACGTGTGCTCATTTTGCTTTTCTAGATTTACTAAATTGGGCCTGCTTAAAGCTCACGTTCGGACACACATTCGGGAGAAGCCTTACAGTTGTTCTCATTGTTCTTACACAGCCATAACTAACTTCCGGCTAAAAGAACATGCCAGGACAATTCACCAAATTCATGTAAATTCTCGCGGCAAAGATGATCAATTTAGAAAGTGTCGCACTTGTGGTAGGAATTGTTTTAGCCATGGAGAGTCTGTGCTTCACTCAATGAGCCATTTGCAGCCCATTGTAGTTTTAGAGCAACTTAAGTTACACGTTTTATAAAATGAATCATACTTAGCACCTCCTCCAAAATTTGTAAAATGTTATATATTGAAATATATAAATTATCTGGTATTTTTATTGCTGCTTTTGTTAAGAAGATGAATATTGTATTAAAATTAAAACAATGCTCTTTGTCTGCACTAGATGCGGAGCTAACCAAGGCGAAAGAATTCTTTATTAAATGTCTCTTGGATTCAGTCTTACAGTGTATTCTTGTTTAGCTTGTTGAAACACCTTTTCCTGTTTCAAGCAGATCAGATATTTGTACTTCACGTGTTGCATTCAATGACGCTTTTAAAACCTGCTGTTATGTTGGAGTGGCTACGGGTCCATTTAAACACCTGAAATCAGTGTGTTGGACGGTCAAGTTGTAGCTCAGAGAGCCCGTGGAGGAGAGGAGCTAGAACTTTTGAGAGCCCGGATTTCTATGTAAATACATATTTTTCGGGGTGAACGACACTGAGGTCTTGGCTTTTGACGTTTCATACAATGTAGCGTCGATTGAGCTGTACTTGTTTTTACATATTTGCACATATTTCAGGAAAATTTACATAAACATCTGTAGCTACATGTCTTAGGATTTCATACATATTTGGTAAATATTCGGACCTTTTCACCTGTGAAAGGTACATATTTCGGAAAAAAAATACATAAACCAAAAAATAAGTATCTAAAATTGAAGAATTGACAAACAGCTCAGAAGTTTGCTCTCGCTTTGAGTATTTGTCAGAATGGACCCTAGTTTAAGAAATTATTTTTTTTACTGATTTTCTCATACATAAGTGTATCATATTGCTCTCTTTTAATCGGCTTATTTGCCTTTCAAACTTGTTTTTTGGCTTTAAGCCGAAGATTGCCGTGAGAAAAGGCATAAAAGTTGTTGAAAATTGAAGTTGGAAGCTTCAAATTTCATCGAAAAATCCCAAAACTTTGGTATATATTACAGTGCATATTTTCAAGATTTTCGGCACATATTTACATGCATATTTTCGATATTTTTGGTACATACATATCCGTGCTCAGCTATGAATGAAGTCAATTCTGTCTGGCGGATGTGACGAAAGTTACACGTCTTATAATTTGAATCATAATTGGCTTCTGATAAATCTCAGAACGAATTCGTATTATGAAATATTAACAAGTTGTAACAGCAGAAATTAAATGTATCGCTAATGTATGCATTATAAATGTTGAACATTCGATCGTAACTAAAACAATTTACTTTGTCTATACTTGGTACTAGCTACACATTACAGCACGTTAAGTTCTTAAATTTTACAGCGAGTTACTTAATGGTTCACAGCAAGCCTGGCCGAATTTTACCTCGGTAATTAGCTTGGGTGTGAATGCATGAAAAATGAATTACTCGCGTTCTGTAGTTAAATTAAATAAAAGCCCTCGGTGACTCTTCAGGAGGGCTTGATGCTGTGTTATATTGCATAAACTATTTATAGAGTTGAATCTAGCACATCACCGTGAGCCTGACAGAAGGGCTTGATTCTGTGTAACTGCATGAACCAGTGCAGTAGCGTATCTACATATGGGCTAATGAGGCTTTAGCCAGCCCCTTGGGAAACAAATTTACACTTTGACTTTATATAATGCAGTTTTTCAATTCATTAAAATCGATTTCAACGCCTTGACATTTCTTACACTGAATATTACGTTGAAAATATTTTCCAAAAACTAATAGATCAAGGTGCCCTCATGTATCTTTAGAACAACCATGGAGCGACTAACGCTTTAAATGTCAGAAGACTGCGCCGAACTTCAAGTCCTTTGTCGAAGTCAACGTAAGAATGAGACTTCAGCTCAACGGTTTTATACAGTCAGAACGCCTATTAAACAACTTAATTACTTCTATGGATGAAAACTACTACTATAGACAATAGACATGACTTATCGATATGGCCAAGTAGGGAGGAGGCCCAAAACGACTGCAAAAAGATATGAATTTTTCTGTGTGCCCGAAAAGATTTAATGCTCAGATCAAAGTCCAAATTTGCAAGAAGACTAAGATCAAGGACTGATTGCAGGGCAAGGTAAAGAATGAAGTGCACGGAAAAGTCTTGGATTAAACACTGGACAACGTGAAAATTTGAATGTGAACGAAGGTCTTTTGAATGTAGCAGAAAATTTGCATCCACTGGGTTATTATAATCTTGTAATTAATACTAAAAACTCTTAACACTAAATTTAAGTTATATTACTCAAGCAACTAGAGCCTCTCTGAAGGATTTTCTAAGTGAGTTCATGGGAAATGTTTGATTAGACTCTGATAACATGAGAGTACAAGGTTATGATGGTGGAGCGAACATGTCCGGAAAATTCCGTGGTGAACAGGATTTTTTTTTTGAGCAGCAGAGCTTGGCTCTCAATTCTCAATGTGCACTGCACTGCACTGTTTTATTCATTCTTTCAAGGTATCGGTCTCAAAAGCTTGTCAAATACTAGGCGTTCGTAACATGAAGGGAATTTTCACCACTACGACGGAACGTAGTACGTACTAAACGCAGCTCGTTTTTATGGAGTTGATCTTCCATGTGCCTCGCTTGGTGAAATAGAATCGGAGTTGGCTCTGTGGCATGGAACATTGAAGCATGAATCGATAAATCGGTAAACTGTATGAAACACTGGCGCTTTGAATAGCTTACCTTTGTGGCATCACTAGATGTGTTGCCGACCTTTGTCCACTCTATGTACTTTCTATAATTATCCTAGTATGCTAATCCTAGTATGCTAAGTACC
>JAQIWI010001179.1:0-18409 GCA_034698825.1 Deuterosminthurus bicinctus | reverse complement strand
CATATCAAGGTCAAGTCATTGTCGGAAATATTCAAATCACAACCATGCACGAGTTTCTAAACAGCCTTGAGGCAGTGATGATGATCCCATCTAAACAACCTCAAATATAAATGAGTGAAATCATGAAAGCATGCTTATTCAGTCCCATGGGCTTAGTTGACGCTAATATGTGGACAAGTACATCAAATCTTTGCCAAAAGTTTGTTGAAAGAGGAGGCATTATGGAAGGAAAGATTAATCATTCTAAGCTTTTGTTCTCTTATTGACACCCACATAGATTCTGGCTCAGCTGGCGGTCGACCAGGTCCAAAACCAAAGAAACCTCAGGGGGACTATAGTGCATTCTTCAGCAAAAATGCACTTCCTCACTACGAAATCAAGTTTGTAGTGAAACCAGACAAAGTTCATCTGCCTGAAGTATTCCTTGGAGATGATGCCGAAGAGTCGGAGAAATAAAAGGCTTTCTTCTCTCATTTATTATCAAGTCCTGCCAAAATGTTTTTCAAAATTTTCGCAAAAGAAACGAATGTCTCCGCATCCCACAGATGAGAGTGTCTCACAATCCTCCTCATCGCTGCTGAGTTACACAATCAAGACGTTTTAGTGCTTTTTATAAATTTTACTAACACATGTTGTAAGTCAGTGAGTTGGCAACGAGCCGGACTAATTAAATATGCGAGGTCTTGGTGGAACCCACACGCCATGGAGTGAGTATAATTTTGTCGTATGTCTGAAAACACGCCCTGCAACTTGAGCTTTAAGGTAAACTTGTGACAACTTACGAGCTATGTCAATGTTAGATTATGAGCTGTCGTCGTCCTTTGAATAGTAATGAAGTGTCATTTGAATTCAATATGCTCACTTGTTCACAACTAATACGACCACACGCAGCGTAGGCTTAATAAATAATGAAGAAGACGGCCACGGAATAATGTATAACAGTACTGCTCGGTTTTTATTCAATGATTAATAAACGACATGATAAGGAGCTCACAAGATTATTTCTTCTTTTTTTAACAACAACCATCATTATTACACGTCATTACAGAGTTTACATGCAAACACGATATACTGACATGCTAATTCTAAAACTACACGCTACACTACACTCTATATTGCTAAGTCGTTATCATAAATATAATTCAGAATGTCCAAAAGAACGCGTAAGTCATCTTCGTCTTCTTCTAGTATCTTCTTTCTTCTTCGCCTTCTTCTCCTTACAGTTATAAACATTTTCATAAACAATGACATTTATTAAGTGGTCAAAAAGTAGGTAGGTTTGTGTATAACGTGCGCTGACACTCGTCTGTGTATAGTAATGTGAACAAACATGATGATGTTACACAAGAATATAGCGATCTATAAACTACAATAATAATAATAACAACACGATTAAATAACCTTCCTCTGTATGCAAATATATATAAGTACATTCACTAGGTTAATGGGAGTGAGAGAAATGCAATAATGTTTTCAAGGCACTCCGTAGAGTTAAATCGTTGTGGACGTTACATTAGGCGAGAGACATTGTAATTGCTCCTGACACTGCTGGACATAGGCCAGAGTTCTCTGGTATGTGTATGGTCTCATGTTATGTGCTGGTAAATTGGCAGGATTACTATTGCTATTATTATTATTGGTACTACTACTATTATTGTTGTTGTTATTACAGCTAGTTGTATTATTATTGTTGGAGACAGCCCGGCTTATAGGTGATTGTTGTGCGGCTTTACTTATAATGTTCTTGCTGTTATTACTGGTAACATTTTTACACTGAACTTCACCGCCTCGTCGGCAATTCTTGCAGCAGTCTTGCGGTTGAAGATGTGGTGATTGTTGCTGAGAAAGGAAGCCTTGGCAAGGCATACTATTGCGTTGCATAGGAGGGACGTTATTGTTATGACAATGATGAGTCCATTGTTGTTGCTGAGGATGATGTTGTTGTTGCTGCTGATGCGGAACCATTGGAGGATGCCATGGACCATTATTGTTATGGTGATGATGGTTCTGCTGGGGGTACGTTTGTTGTTGTTGCTGCTGCTGATGGACTGGCCACATTTGTTGTCCAATATTTTGTCGAGGAAGGTGCTGCTGGCAATTATTATAAGGCTGTTGAGGTGGTTGCTGGTGTCCACTTCTCATCTGGTGCCCATAATTCCCACTACTGCAATAACTTTGACCAGAGGATGGCCCAGTTGGAACTGGATACTGAGGTGGTGGCATGTTGTTGTTGTACTGTTGATTAGACGGGTAACAATTGTTCGCACTGCTGTTTCCATAGGATTGTGAAGGACCATTGTTGTAAGGTCCTGGTGCTGGTGGAGGCATCATATTTGAACTTTGGGCAGCGGGAGAGTTATTGTACAGTGGTGTACTATTACGGTAGTATGAGTATGCACTTTGAGCTGAAGATGATGAAGCTGGTGGTGGTACTGGACCATTATTACTGGAGTTGTTCGTGTTGCTAGGTGCGTAGTAATTGCCAGTGTAGGGATACGGCGGCGGTGGTGACTGATGTTGTTGGGATGACTGCTGTTGTGGTGGGTAGCAGTAATTATTTTGAGCCGGTGGGTTTGGTTGCGGTTGCTGTTGTGGGAGTTGTTGCGGTGCTGGTGGTGGCATGGCTCCCAATGACCCCGGTTGAGCATTTTGGTTCTGATTTTCATTAAGAAAGGCCATCATGTCATCGGGAATAATAAACTCGTCAAAACTTTGTCCACCGTTGACATGACTACTGGGTCCTCCTGCTCCTCCTTGTGAGTGCATTCCAGGATTGTACGACTGACTATGAACGTAGCTATTCGCATAGTTGGGCCGTTGATGATGGTGATGGTGGTAGGCAGGCTGATGTTGCTGACTAAGGCACATATTTGAACTATTTGAGCGGGTGTCTGACAGCCGACGAGCATCATCAGACGGTGAGACGGGATTCAAGTGCTGGGAGGCTGGTGAGGCGATAGGGACTTCTGATTGAGCATCTTGTCGCAAGGCCACGGATTGTGGGGCTATCACGAGGTTATTATCATCAGTGCTTTCTTCAATATTGGACACATAGTCGTCGTTCATGCTTTGCATAGTCATGGCTCGACGATGGAGTCGCTGGAAATGAGCGGTAACACTTGACGTGAGAGTTTGGTTAGAGGCGTTCAGCGGATTCTGATCCACACCGCTGGAGCGACGGGAACTACCAGGGGAGATTGGGTCGTAGGGCGAGGCATTGATAACGGAACGTGCGTTGGCGACAGCATGTACGCCACCAACTCCTTGGGACATTGCGCTACTGCGACGACTGGAAGCTTGACCATCCGGGCTCAAGCTACTGTAGTATGAGCTGATGGTGGAGTTACCACTGTCACGACGAGCAGCAGCCATCGTCTGTGGGCCACGAAGGAGCGTCTGCAAAAATTCAAAATTCAATTATTTCCCCTCCCCGTCTGAGTTCAATCATTTTCACAATCCAAGTTCAAATAAAAGTGCCAAATTAAACCTACCGTCTGACTTGGGTTCATTTTAGGGCAGAGATCCGATCCTTTAGCAGGAGTACCAGGGGGAGGAGGTGGTGGGCAAGTGCCTGGTGGGGTACCGCCCATTCTGAGATCCGTAATGCGTTTGTTCAAATGGTCGATTCCCAGGCCACGTCGCGGTCCTACAGAAATAAATTGGAAACATTAATTTACACTCGTTTTTTTCTCTCAAAACTCAAAACCCAAATTCAATTAAGTTAAAAGGCCATAGTCGCACCAATGAAAAAATTAACTTACCAGGCATGTTGGAAAGTGGGCTGATTAATCCTTTAGCATTCAATCTAGGCCGGAAAGGTCGTCCACCACGATTGAGATCTGGATGATGGTGGTCACCACCACCTCGTCCATCATCACCGCCCACGGGAATGCCAACAGGTAAACCGAAAATTTCAGGTAAATCCGCGACACTCTCCACCTCCTCTTCAGCTTCTTCCTTGAGATCCCAACAGGGCTGTCCCATAAGTGGTGAAGCCCCCTCATATCCATCCGACAACTCATTTGTTGTGCTCACATTGTTATCACTGATAGGATTATCCGATGGACCTCCATTCATATCAGTTCCAGTCGAGTCTCCCCCTGGACTACTGTGCTGTTGGGGTGAGTTTGGATCCTAATAATTTCATAAAACATTCAGCACCACGCAAACACTTAGCCATTCAACGATTCTAAATAAACTCACTTCAGACTTCATGCTCGGGCTCGACACGGAAGCAGTCTTAGCTCCCATATCTTCACTCCTAGGTGATCCATCACTCCCCGCATTCGGTTTCCTCCCATCCCGTCCCATCCTGTCATCATGTCCAGTGGGATGATCATTCCCTTTGTGCTTCTTATTGGCATAGAACTCCGGTCCATGAACCGTCTTCACATGCTTCCTCAGAGAGCTGGGATCCGTGTACCTCTTAGTACAATCAGGAGCTTTGCACACGTAAGGTTTCTGCACAAGCACACATAATACACGTTTACAATTATTGTTATTCAACCACCACCGCTGCCACTCATAAACAGCAATTACTACAATAAACAGTGTCACTCAAATCCCATAAAAGCACACACGCTCCAACGCCCAATCCATTCTCCGTCACGCTTCGCGTCACATGAAAAGCACACAAACTCGAAATCTACTCCGCATTGCTTACTTACTCCTCATTTAAATTATGAGCCACGTTCAAAGAATAAAAGAACACTTCTCTGATACGGCACATCTAATTCCAATTACATGCAAAGCTCATTTGTACTTACAAGCATTATTGTAACACGAGCAATCACACACGATTCTCTCTCTCAAGGCCCAATGCAAATAGATTGTCATTGTCGTCATGTGTGTTGTTTCAATGTGAGGAATCATAAGTTGGATTCATTACCTCATTGGAATGGGTCCTGTTCTGATGCTTGGCTCGATCAGACGCATTGCTAAATGCCTTGGTACAGCCCGGGAATTCACACATATAAGGCTTCTCCCCAGTATGTGAACGAAGGTGAGTCTTGAGGTTCTCCAGTCGGGAATAGGCCTTGTAGCAGCCCTCAAACTTTTAAAGGAACAAGAGAAAAATTAACCAATAATTCAAAGCCCAGAGACAGAGACAGTAAATTACCCTCTCATATAGTAATTTCTCTAATGTAATAATCATGATAATGACACTCCGTCCATATCATACAACCGAAGAATACACTGAGAAAAAGACTCCTCCTGTGTGAGTTATTTCCCTTGATGACTACACACACACATACACACGTTCTGATCCTCGTTACTAATAGCCCACATGTATGTAGCTTACATGCTATTAACTTAACACCACCGCTCGCACTACCACACCGTCTCGCTTCAGTTCGATTCCTCCGCTCTACGTACGTACGGTTTCCATTTAATGCTCCCTAAAAAAGTAGTAGGAGTACTGGTAGTCGTAGCATCGTCGTCAGGATGATAATCAGATGAAACTGAGCATGTGATTATCTTAAGTGTTGTACAGACTAAGCTTGTTTTTTACACTTTTCGCTACATTTATCCGGAACAGCCGGCTCCGGCCGGCATTAATTAGCTTTACTATAGTCACCATCCTATACACTTACACTCACTCCGCTCGTTTCATCAGCTTACAATGCCTCCGAGTCTTCTTTTTTTGTCATTATATTTCTCCTCGTCATCATCATCTTTGTCAAAGCCCATTACTCCTACATGTGTGGACTGCCACTGTTATAATCTCTTTCTTATGACTCTCAGCAGCAGCAGCAACAACCATCATATTATCCCATGCACTGTGAGTTAGAGACTATGATCATCATCCTCTCTCCCTACTGATGACCATGATTACTCTTCTAATGGTCAATGTCATCATTTACGGCATACTACTGTGATTTTAATATTATTATTATTATTATGGGCTCAACTAGCAGCCCACATTTCTTCCTCCCTCCTCTTCCTTTCACAACCTTTTACCTTCCCTACCGCACAATCTTTTCATCAGCACCGTCCGCGTCTGTATCTCTCACTACTGGATCCCCTCATCATGATTTTCATTTTCCAAAATTACCAGGATGACAAACAGGGAGCTATATAGCTCTGGCTGGAGATATTATAATCCAGCCGAGTCTCTTCTTCGAAACTCACGCACGGATTCAAGCAGGTGCTTCATCCACCGTGATGATGATGGTGCTTTGCTCCTGCACTAGTTTTTTATGCTTGTTTTTCTCTACCCTTTCCCCCATCCGCTCACTCCCATATTTCATTTCATTAGCCATAGAGATAAGGAGCATTAGCGGCTCATTTACTCCTGATCCTGTGAAGGAATTTATGCTTAAAATCTCTGCGCCGCCACAAGAGACAAAGTCTGTTTGTTATTGAGAGGGAGAAATAAATTCATGTGCCTTAACCCTGTTGCATCTTTATCAATGTCACCAGTGGGAACTTTTAGTATGTGTGTGCAGTGTTATAATGAGCATGGCAGGAGTAAGTGCACGCTTCATAGCAACTCCTTGCTCCTGTCAACGCTCATCGTCTCCAGATGAGTCTCATAATTTGTCCATGAGTAGGGACATACGACAAGAAAAAAAACTATTGAGAAGTTTATGGTGAAAAAAGATATGAAGAATCTTTTCTTGCAATATTTCTTTTGCTTACCGTGCATTTGTGAGGTTTCTCCCCCGTATGCCGTCGCATATGAACAACCAACATGTACTGAGCCTTGAATGGTTTCTCTTCCCTTGAACAGTCTTTCCATCGACATACAAATGACTTCTTATTTGCATGAATGTGATCCGAATTGATGTGCTGAAAGTGTCATAAATACATTAGTAATGCTTGTCAAACATATTATAATAACGAGAACAATAAACATGAGACGAGCAAGGTCATGAAGAAGAAAGACGCTCACTTTGACGAGCTCATCTTGAGTTGCAAATTCAAAACAACAGTCAGTCCAGTGGCAGTTTGTCTCAATGAAATCCCCAGGCTCATCTTTCATGCCATCCCCATCACCCCTGTCATCATGATTGTTCAAGCCGGAGGTAGTCGTGGCAGGTTCCCGCTTCACCCGAGCCTTCCTCGGTCCATTGGCACACTCATCCACTTCCATCGTACTGCTCACTGCACCCACGCCGGGGGATGCTTTCGGTGTCACTTCACCCTATAAAACATCATCCGCACACATGTACAACTTCCACATGACATTCAACTCTCTCTATCTCATCCACAGACACATAGAAATCTCAGTTATTCGCATACACAACAACTTACCCTGGCATCCTGCTTTCCCAGGCTACTCAGAGAATGTTGGAAAGATGGCATATACAAACTCTGATGGGCTGTGAATGGGGAGCCATGGAAGAGACCAGAATGCTGAAGGAAGGGTGAGCTTGGAAGCGACCCAGCCAGGGGACTGTTCCGTAGTAAATGCGCCTGTAACTGCTGCAGTGGGGGCATTGGTCCACCGAATCCAGGGGATAGACCTGCAAATATAAAATTCACACACATTTTATAGCAACTGATCCTCCAACATGGCGTCCCTTCATGTCTTTAGTACACTCGTAGCAATTAGTTTCATTTAAACGGCTTAAATTCTACCCACACCAGCACATTCATCACACGCTCCTACTCCATGCAAAAAATGACCCCATAAAACAGTCACACTAAATTCTCCACAGACGTACACAACTTCTTCCCACATATGCCTCCGTCCCAGCGGAGCGAGACGAAACGACGACGACGACGACAACGACGACGACATGTAAAAACGCACGGCGTGTCGGCGGCAGTAACAACAACAATAACAACACAACAGCGGCTACCGTTTGACTCGCCATGACTCAGTACATTCAATTAATTCTTCCCATCCAAATCCTCACTCTCCCTAGTCTTCTCACGTAATCTCTCTTCTCTCCTAAATGATCCTGAAAACACTTCCAAATTACACACACATACACTATTCCTATCATCAGCATTTTACAGCTCTATCAAACTACTCAGCCCCGTTATTTGAGTCAAATGATTCCAGTAGTCATATCATGAATCGTTTAGTATCCCAAACATCAAAAGACACCACTCACAGTCTGTCGCCTCCTATCCAGCAGCGGTACTTGTTATTAATGAGGAAAAAATTGCTTTATACAACCCTGAAATATATTCCATTTATACGACTCATCATAATGATGAGAGGGGGGGAAATTTGATGCCGTAAATCCGGCGACTATCATCATCAGCACCAGATAAAAAATTGATTTCCCTATTCACTTCAAATACTCTTCTCACAACAGCAACAACAATTTGAATAATACGAGCAAGCAGAATGACTGGAATTTTGGTTTTTAAAAGTGCCAAAAAATGGAGGATGACGAGCTAAAAGAGCAGTTGAATTGGCCACAGATTTTCCACCTGCTTCACAAACTGAATCATCTCGGTAGAGGCAGCAGGAGTGATAAATATTTTTTAAACACATTTCCTTTCACTTAAATCGTGATGAAAGGCACAGCATGAGTGAGTCTCTAGTTCACTCACTGTGTGAGAATATTAACCTGACAGGAGGAGGATGTCAAGTGGAGCTGGAAAGAGAGTGAGAGAGAGAAAGAGCAAAGAAATTACACACACATGGACAGAGCATGCCAATAACTACTCACATCAGGCCTATCATTACAAACATTCAGGTATACAACAAGAGAATCCTATGCAATTCCCTGTAGCCTGAAGCAAGGAAAAAATGGCTTTAATTTCTTTGTTTCCTTTCCTGCTCCAAGGAATCAGGGATACAATAATTACACTCAAGTCTCTCTCTCTCTCTCTATATCACTCACTCACTCCATACTTGAGTCTAAAAGCCAATGGCTTCCCCATCTTCGTGCTCTCTCGGCCATTCTTCCTGAAAAATCTATTTAAAATGATCCAATTTTTTCTCCTCCCATTAGAGCAGTCTCATGCAACCGTGGAAATTGCTCAAAGAACCGATCAACTTTTTAAAAATCTCATCATGACCATCCGCATCCCTTCAAAGACTCAGGCCCGTAAACCATAATTAATTGCAAAATCATGTGGTTACTTTTCGAAACAGTATCGTCGGCTTCTCCATAACTTTCAAAGCTCACACACACACACACGCACATGCATACACATACTAACGCACGCAAACATATTTTTATTTTTAACTGCACCGACACACACACATAAACGCTAACGCACGCAAGTCAAAGCAAAAAAAAAAAGAATTAATTTTCGAGGAATTCGAGAAGAAAAGAACGGTAATGATGAGGCTGAACGCTGAATTGACAGATCATGTACCTGCTGAAAGGTGTCCGTAGGAGCCGCTTGCACTCGACCCACGCGATCCATTTACCAAAGACACAAGGGAGTTGGGGGAGAAACGGATCATAGAATTGAAGTCTAAGGATTCAGTCGAGTATGGAGAGCAGGACAAGGCTCTTTTCCGGCTCTGTCGATTCACAGAGGCACGAGGGCTCGTGAATCTGGCACCTATATCGAGAAAATATATCATTTTAGCATTAAATCATATACAAAGCCTTCAGCACCGTATTCACTTCCCACACATTGCCCAATTGCATTTGAATAGAAGCATTAAACGGTTATCAACATTGTGATATCCACTCATACAACTCTATTCATTCGACGCATTAATCCCTTCTTGGTATTCTACAGAGCGCTTGCTGCTACGCAGACAACAAGTTAATTCACGCTAATAAATTCACCGGAGAAATTCAATGAATTAATTATTACACAATCATCCTCTTCCTTCCTTTCCCCAGTGTGTTCTAACTTTTACACAGCAGCGTTCTCTTGTTTACATTAAGCTCACACATACTGGCTTCCTCTCTCTCTAACCCTCTGAACGCTTTACTAAAGTAAACACAGGATCATAATAATAATAATAAAAGGCAACTCTGTGAGGGATAATCAGTATCACATCAACATTATACAACTCTCCTAGTCTTCTTTCCCAACCGGTCCGCTTCAACATGGAGAGGGCAGATGGGCACAATTTGTCTACTACAACAAGTCTTCTTCACCCTCACATTTTTATGGCTCCCCTGCATACTGTAATATAGAGCTTATGCAAAACATAGACTTTTCACGGGTCTATAAGCCTAAAAGTCCCTCCAACTGCCACGCGGATTATCCCACCTTGGGCAGATTAATGTCGACGTTGACTTATGACCCTGAAACGATCATAACGTACGTAATACCAGCCCTCTTTTCTCCTCTTCCCATTTTTCATACATCCACTTCAACACGCACAAGGCCACAAGACATATGTATGTGAAATTAACAACTTACTGTCAAAGGCGAAAGCCAGTTCGGCGGAACTCAAGGTGGATGCGGGATGTAAATCACTGAGAGTTCGTGGACAAAAACCCGTGGAAGCAGCCACGCTCATGTAATCTGGGGGCATGCCCAGACCACCAGACCCTGAAAGCACACATTGACACACTCATTACATTACACGGACAAAATATATTGGCATTTCAATGCTCAATACCATGACATACCAGTCAGTACATACACGTGCACCCCACAGTCAGTGTAATACGTGCAAGTATAGTATTATCTTCCCATTTATTTCACTTTCAAGCCCAAACAGCCTTCCTTCTTACCAAATAAGACAAGCCCCGCTAAAAGCTTTTCAATACGTCCAAACTGATTTGGGAGTCGATGAATAATTGTAACCAAAGTACGCTTCATTACTCAGCTCATTAAAAAGGCCACGTGGAGTTTTGGCTCAAGACCAAAAGCCCACGTTTGCACACACACACACATGTACACGCACACACACAATTATTACACACACGCACACATGCTGGTGAAAAGTCTTATCTTATTATCCACCTCCTCCTCCCTCTCCATTCTGTCTCACACTGACAACAGTTTTTGGCGTCCTAAAAAGAGAAAAAATCCACCACATATGTCAGCGAGTTAAGTGGATCCATTCATCCATCCAGCATGCGACCCGCTGCCGATCCAATGTCATGCCGCAACCCCTTAAGGATCCTCATGTACAGAGTGTTTGATTACAATCATATTCTTCATCTGCTTCAAAACAAAATAATGCAGTATGCAGGCAGGCGGATACGTTCGAGTGCAAGCGGGCTCTTGTTCTTCTCCAGCATAAATGCAACAGCACAATCCCATTACTAACTTACACACGCAGGAGCTGCTCCGGTGACACATGAAACCGAGGATATTGCCACAGTTCCGGCCCTCACAACATTCCCCTGACAAAGAGGCAGTGTTCTACTATATACACGCGCCTGATTGATACCACACTCCCAGCCCATTTATTGAATCCGATTCGATTACTTAGTGGGCTCCTCCTAAACGATTGCCCAACTAACATAAGCCGCGGCTACATAAAATCCTCACAATGGCCACTATGTGTGTGGAAATAATGAGAATTTTATTTCTGTGTAATTTATCCCCTCTTGTCTCCAGAAATCTATTAAAAATTCATACCAAAGTCTCACTGTGTCTCCTGGCATCTCTTGCCTCTCAGCCGGACTATTTATGTGCTACCAAATGAACTAACAGAATCTCCTAATTACGCTCAGGCCGAGTGTGAATACCAAGGCTCCTATGGAAAAGGTCCGGGTAATAAAATGCCACAAAGCCGGCGCCAGGGAGCTATACGTATTATTACATGTAGTCCCAACTAGAAGCAACGTACAACATGACGTGACATGTTATCATCACTTGAGAAAATAATGTGGCCTGGGTTGAGTAAGGCACGCCATGAGCAGCCACCAGCTACAAAGCTTCTCAAATCTACACACAAACATATTACACATACGACCGAAAGGTTCCTCTTTCTCACTATGTCGACTCATCAGAAAGAATCTGTGAATGAACGCGGAGTGCATACAGCTTCATTGTAAGTCACATTTCTCATTTTTCTTTTCCTTCAAAGTATCTCTGATAGAGCAAGCTGGTTTTAAACTTGTTTGTCCTTCTCATGTCACACAAATTATGGACCACTAGTCATTCCTTAGGTGTGGAATGCCTCCCTCTCTGTAATTCAAAGTTTGTACACACACAAAACCTCAAGAATGCATAGCATGCTATCCGAATCGGATTTTTACATCAAGTCTCAAATCCTCCCCGAAAAGTAAACATACGAGCCAACTGGATTACATTAACTTGTGTGTGTGTGTGTGTCTGTACTACTGTCACTTTAGTGTACATAACTCTGCCAATGATCCCCCACCAGTTCTTTCCACACGCACACATCTTCTTCCTCTTGTCTTGTCATGTCTCCAAAAAAATACTTAACCCCTACAAAGTCATGTATACTGAGTGTTGAGGAGGAGGGCACATGTCTACCTCCAGTGTCTAACGTGGTGTGGTGTGGGCACCCAGCTAATTATACAAGCAAAACCATCTGCTACTTTTACGTGCATGGAAAATTAAGAAATAACTTGATTGTTCTTCTTATTACAGAAACCTTTATACGTAAGCTTGAAAAATTGAGGAGGAAATATGGATGTGTGTGTGTGTTTGTCTGTGTTTGTGTGGGATGGTTAACTAAAAGTAAAAGGATGAGCTAGCCATGTGTTTCAGACCCGGGTAACTCTTTTCCGGCCTTCTGTTCCTTCCTCTCTGTGTCTCCCTCTCTTCCCCGCTCCTCCTTCTTAAGTCGATCATTTGGATGAACAAATAAACAAGATCCTTGTGTTTAAGAGGGGGAGTCCAATTTAACATGCTAATTCTTTCTATTATACATCCATATGGATCATCTCGTCAAAAAATCTGTGAGACGTACAAACTGTTGAGTGTGTGTCTGTATTGAGTGGCCGTGTGGAAAGTGAATGCGTTCATAAGGAAAAATGTGTGGGTGCGTGTGTGTGTGTATTTTGCGTGGAAAAAGTGAATGGGGTGGGCTTCCAGTTATGACACCCGCATAGAAGTGAACACACGTAATAATATCACCCTTTGACTGTGAGTGCACGTACTGACTCAACTCCTTTGTTGAGAATAAAGGAATAAGAACAACATGTGGAGCACGTAGTAGTAGTAAGTACCTCGGGAATCAATGGGACTCAGTCTTAATGAGGATGTGGGACTCGAGTGTAGGCCGGGATACAGAGGGTCCATGTAGGGTGTGAGTCGACTGTAAGCAGCAGCGGCGGCGGCCGCATGGAGCTCTGCCGCCGAGCCCGTCACTCCGGGAGTTGGAGTGCCCCCACCAAGGATTCCAGCCGAGGCACCTCCGGCTTCCGTCCCACTCCGAGGTCTCTGTGCCAACAGCGACAGCTCCGGTAAACTCGGTGCACTTCCACCAACTGACAATCTAAAATTATACAAGAAACAAATGATTCACATCAGTTACTCTCCATTCCATTAGGGTTTTATAATATTAATTCTTGAACAAACATTCCACCATGTCAGACAATCCATTTACTTCTTAAAACACAAGAACAAATGCGCACATCACAATCATGTCTTGTCTTCCTCCTGTTCTACTTCCATTACATGGCAAGCAACTTAATCTTGAACCTTTCTCTCTCTCTCTCTCTCCCTATCTAATTCATCCTCCACATATTTTCACAACCGGACACAAAAACAAAGCATGTGGAACGAAACAAGGATCATCATCAAGTCTCATCATGATCAACATAATACAAACACACTGGAGCCTTACAAAGATGCCGCTCATTACACTACAAAGGCTCTACTAGTTACAAATATCCACAACAAACACACACGGAGAAATCTCCACACACTTTTATCCATCCATCCCTCCGCGCATATTATTATTATCACACGAACTGGTTCTTCTCCAGCAAACTTTAAAAAAAAAGATACCTTAATTGTGAGATAATAAAAACCCGTATAGCATATCCCCATGTAGCTTTATGCACCACAATGTAAGCCACGTTGGCCTATACACCCTCCGTCACTCGTCATACATACTGTGAGTCAACCGCAAAACAATGACGACCATGATTATGATCCAAAACTCACTGACCTCAAACTCATGTCCATCGTCGTCATGGCATTATTCCTGCAGCCGTCAGCCAGACAACACACACAAGTATTACACACACTCTCACACACAGGTAATTGATCCCTGTCTGTTTAAAGTTCAGCCTAATCATAGAGGAATGCATTATTATTGTTACTGTGGACAGGTGAAACAGAGAGCTAGAGAGGTAGGTAGTAGAGTAGACAATGCATGTTATTATTGTTTGTTGATGATTCTTCCAAATTTCAAACAAAATTCCCCATCGTAAAAATAATTGTAAAAGGCATAAAATTCCTAATGTATAATTTCAATCCCCCCGTCAACGCTTCGTCACGACATGAAAATTAACCCATACATCCTTCCTACAGTAACAACAATACACCCACACAGCTCGATATAAACACACTAACAGTTTGCATGGAAGCAACAGAAGAGGATTTACGATGACATCCAGCCAGATTTATCTACATAGAAGACATAAGAAGAGATGATAATTAGAGAGGGCCACCTTGATCTGATTTATAGGACTAATGGGTCAGTCAAGTTCCTACTAGTTCCAGTCAGGGAGAATATATATGAAGAAAGAAAAAGACGTACACAAGAGCCTTTGCGCCGCCTCATAAAATAAAGACATTGAGTGTGTATTAAAGTCCAGTATTACATACATGTATACGACTCTTTCTCACGCTGGGGGTAATGATAGTAATACACGAGTCACAAGCATGTTAATGGTAGGTTTGCCTGGTGGTTAATGCTCACTAGAAAATCAAGAGATTCATGAAAAATAACTTCATCTTGGGTACGTAACGTAACAGAGAGACGGAGAAGAACTCGCCGCTTTAAACTCCTTCCCTTTACCACATAGCTTCACTGGCCAGCCCTATTATTCATCTTTTTTTTTCTAAACCAGCTCCAGCTAAATCTCTCCCTCTCAGTCAGTACTCTGCTCAACCTCCTCGAGACAAGCTCATCGTAAGATCTTTGAAGACAAGGCTTTATATGTGTGTTCACCTCTCTCATATGCCTTCCGGCTACTGTCAAAACTCTAAATAATATATAATACTCCTCTCATTGTAACAACAGCATATACAGAGAGAGAGTGCCTTTAAAACCCGCCTCTCTACCTGACTCCCCCAACGGACATAATATGAAAGACATGCATGAATTTTAACCAGATTTCTTATTTATTCCTTCACATGAAGAAGAAGAAGATTCTCCAGCAACAGCAACAACAACAACATTCCACACAGTCAGTTCCACAAAAGCTCTCCACTCTCACATGCTCATATGGACCTGCATTGAATAATCATGTGTCTATGGTAATACAGGAGGAGCGAAGAAAAGCACCACACACTCATTATTATTTGAACGGATTAAATACAATACTCAGACTGTAATGTAAATGTACGCGCGCGTAGGGCATTACAGCAGTACTTCCCATATGTAAACATAAAGTTAGCCCGACTCCTTAGTAGTAAGGTCTTTATAGTTAGTTAGGCCAAATACACATAATAAAAAAACACCCGTGAGATTTTTTTCGTCCACCTTTTTCAAATCATATGGCAGCAAGGAGAGCGGACGTTAATCAGGAAAGGAGAGAAGCTTATTGCGGAGATACAAAGAAACACACGCGAAGCATATATTACAACAGGCTGGTCTAAAGTCCTTAAGGGATTTCAACCACTTTTCACTTTCCATGCCAAATCCCGCCGCACCATTTTAACCATACGCACCCAAACACACGCACCACCCCAATCACATCCAAGAATAATAAAAAAAAACAGAGCAAGGCGAAAGAGAAATACCGTGTCAACTCCTCCGATTAACACTGAACGTATAGCACACAGTTGGAAAGTAATAATTATGTCGTCAAAATGTTAGACAACAAACTATATACGTTTCAATAAAATCATATTATTTTAAATGGCTAGCCACTACCGGCACTTCCTCCGCTTCCTTTCCAATGATTGAGTATCGTGTTATGTACGTCTGTTTGTATGTCTCTGATTATTAAACCACTTGAAATTGAGCCTCTCTCTCTTAAGGGACGAAAAAGTACAAACGGACCGAACAGTGCAACCAGGGACGTCGGCGAGCACAACAAGCGAGAGCGAACAAAAACGAACCCAAATCGACCAGTAAGTATAGCAAGCAGTAGTAACAGGACTCAAAACTCCTAAATTCCCCTTGCGTGACTGACTGACAATAATAATAACCCTCTACTGAATAGTGTACATATAAACAAAGACACACACGGCATAGAATGCGAAACGTGTAGAAAACTATGGTCTTCTACCTATATACGGCCAAGGTAAAGCCCTCTGGATATATAACTGAATGGCTTGAGGTGTAGGGTAAATGAGACGGGGAAAACTCTGCCATTTAGCCACATTAAATGCATCCACTTAAATCCCCCACCAAATCACACCAAAACGCTTCTCATATAACACTGAAAATCATGTTCTCAACCTACCAGCTCAGATGTCCAGCATTTCAAACACACGCAAAATTCATCACACGTCCTTCTTCCCTCCAATGATAATGATGACAAGAACAGCGGAAATCAACCCCTTCACTTCACTTTATGAGACAGAAGAAGAAGAAGACGGAAAGCGGGCTGGGAAGAAATGCTTGCTTACACATACACAGACATACTACACACTCCAAAATCCACTCTAAAATTAGACAAGGGATTAGCAGGAGTCCTTAGGAGCAATGCACACAAAACAAATGTTGTTTCAAAACAGCATCATCTCCAGCACAAACTTTTCTTCCTTCCCCTTCTTCCCCTCCTGTCCTGTCGTCTTGAAGGGGACCGCAGTGTTCAACGATGCTTCCAAATAGGAAATCAATGTTACACACACATGTTTTCATAGCCCAACCCATTCATCATTCTACAAGGCCTCTTCCCATTACAACCAATAACAACAAGAATAACAAGAGATCCACTTAATTGACACACGAGGAAACATCTTGGTCAGTTTAAAGCTACTGACAGCAGCAGCCTCAACCACATGCAATCAAAACTCATGTGACTAGTAAATCACTCTCTTTCCCACAGCAGCAATTATTCCACTGGATTAATCCACACACACACACACTGGCACAAGGCACACACAAACACAGCAGGTTTAAAACAAGTTAATCAGGAGGGTCTGGAAAAATTATATAGTGGACCAAAGCACCCCATTGTTTTCAATTGATAGTCCACGAGAGAAAAAGTCTGGATAGATTTTTCACTATATATGCTCCTGCAGAGAGAGAGACACAGAGATGTGTAATGTTGCAGTTGCCAAGTCTGGAAGTGGAATGATGAAGACACATCGGAAGAATGAGAACTCAATTGCAATCGAGAGAGAACTCCGCCTTGAAGGCACGAGCAAGAAATAGACCACCCAAGTGGGACCTGACTACCAATGTTAGCCCAGCATAGGCAAACTAATACGGGAACTATACAACAAAACAGCTAGCGAGAAAATTCTTTCCTTTCCACGACTCGCTGTCTGTCTCTCTCTCCCTTTCAGTCAGTAGTATAATCTTCATCATTTGGAAAGCTTTTTCAATGAACTCAGCACACTCCACAGCCCTGCTAAACGGTCCACTTACGACACTCATTTCCAACTCCACAAACCGAAACGAACCGACGTGATGAAGGAGAGCTATGTGACTGCCCCCCATACTACTACCAATGCAAATATTCATACTCGCAGCTACTGTCCATCCAGTAGGGCCATCAGGCATCATAAACCCGTCACTTAATTCACACACATACGGCACCCACTAGTGGCCACTTGAAACAAGAGTGTCTCTCTCGCCCTCTTTCAAACAATAAAGCCACAATTACATATTCTCCTCCGACTCCAAAAGTCACGGACGGACTTCTTAAAGCAGTCAGCAAGAAAATTTCCCACCTGCTTGTACAACTATAACGCACACCTTGCAGGTGACAACAACAAGGACGTGTGTAACATATAAGCCCAACCGATTACTCTTGACAGCAACTCACATACCCCATGGAGTGAAAGCCCATTTCCCAAGCTACTCACAATTAATTCCCTCCTCATCTCCATCCAGACAACAGACACACAATCCCACAATCACACACTCAATTCAGCACATTATATAGAGGTGAGCGAATTTTTTAAATTTCATGACGTGCCTCACGCATTCACTCAGACTTAATAACAGACACACACAAAAGTAAAATACACACGCCCGTATTATATGCCCACCGTACAGAAACCACCAAGACTAACGAGCACCGCCCACATCATTCACACACAAGAGGCATTCAAAGAGACGCATGGAGAGAGATTCTCTCACACACATAAACACACATCCACTCGGACATCCAGACAGGATCAACAACGTGTTTTTAATTAACTTTAAATCACGGCTCGTTAGCTAACATAGTCCTCAAGAAGAAGAGGA
>JAQIWI010001178.1:0-18410 GCA_034698825.1 Deuterosminthurus bicinctus | reverse complement strand
GCAGGATCGACAGATGGATCCCATGGGTACACCATGGCATTTCCTAATGGACTCTGCTTGATTCTCAACGTAGTTCTGAGTTTATGGCCGAGATAGCGGAGGAAAGCAGATTTGTTCTCCTGAAATTCTTGAACCCCAACATGCTTGATGACGACAGACATGATTCCTGATGCTAGTTCAGGGGGCTTGGTTTCACAATCCATACCATCCCAGTCACATTCTTCGTTGTTACAGCCCTGATCGCAACTTCCATCTCCATAGTGACGCTCGCAAAAGTTGTTATCCGCGGGGTTACATTGCTTCAATTTAGGCTCACAGTCCCGTCCATCAAAGAGGCATTCGGCTGTGTTACATTGTGTATCACACTGTCCGTTCCCGAATCGCTCCCAACAGCGGGGGATAGTACAATTTTTCCATGGGTTCAGCCCTAATGAGCAATCCCCGCCGTCAAAGTTGCATGCAAACGTATTACATTCCTGATCGCAGTGGTAGTCTCCGGCCTTCTTGTGACAGTTGAGCTTCTCACACCGCTTCTTCGCCTGCTCGTACTCTTGAACATAGTAATACTCCTGACTCGTCTGAAATTCCCATCAAAATAACTCATTTAGTACCTTGATTAATGGCAAAAATTCACTGCGGTGACAAGTTATATACCTGCAAGGCAGTGAGGTCTCCAGGGTACTTAGGGTCGAAAGTCTCACAATTCTTTCCACGCCACATGTTGGGACATCGGCAAAGATAACCCTGACCGTGTGGTTTCAGTTGACATTTCCCACCATTTTGACACGGCAATTGTGAACAGTCCTTGCGATTATCCTTCGCACAGAACTCTCCTTCAGTTCCGCGTGGACATTTACACATGAACTTCCCATCCTTGGCCACACAAGCGCCGCCATTTTGACATGGATTCTTATCGCAGGGGGAGCCAGTAAGATTACAATAATCCCCGTGGAAGCCATCAGGACAGACACAAATATGATCTGTGGTTTTGGCCAATGATGTGAATTTGGATGGCGTGCTGCAGACTCCACCGTTTTGACAGGGACAAACATCCACCTTATGTTCGCAGTACTTTCCTGCCCAACCCGGTTTGCAATCACATCTGTAGCTGTTGATCAACTGAACGCAAGCTTGAGTTCCCACGGTAGAGCAGCTATTCTCCAAGCATTCATTCACATCTCCTTCACAACGTTGACCCACGAATCCAGGCGTACATTCACATTCAAAGCCTCCAACCTTGTCAATACAAGTTCCACCATTGTGACAACCACCATCAAAGCAGTCGTTGACATTTATTTCTGAATTAAAAAAACAATAATTAAGCCTTTGCTTGGCGAAAATTAAAGTTTATGATGGGAATTTACTTACCACAAAGCTTTCCTAGAGTTCCATGGGGGCAGGAGCAACTGAATGAGTTCACCAGATCATGACAAACGCCTCCATTTCGACAAGGCTTCGCTGCACAGTCATCAATATCAATCTCACAATTAGGACCCTGGAATCCTGGTGGGCACTGACAGGAGTACGAGCCAACAAAGTCTAAGCATGTCGCCCCATTCTGGCATGGCTGACTGTCACATTCATTCTTTTCCTCTGTGAAGACAAAGGTACGTCATAATTATCCTTATATGCCTTTGCAAATCTTGATGAGTTTAGTGACTCTAGTACTCTGAACTTACGTTGACAATAGCTCCCAGTAAATCCTTCCTTACAAATGCACCGATGTTCTTTGCCAATATCCTCACAAGTTCCATTGTTACAGAGTCTGTCCAGTGGAACGCCTGTAAAAACACCAGCTAATTATTGTCTCTGCCTTCACTGAATAATAGACTGCCAAAAAACAATAATAACTCGTCTCATTCCATTAATTTTTTGCTAATTTGGCCAACTCCAGCCCATTAAAGCTGACACTTTTTCAGTAGCAACTTTGATATACTGCGAAGAAAAATAGCTTACCTCTACGGAGGGAAGCATCAACACAGGAGACCATCTCAACATCACACACCATCCCATTCCATCCAGGAGTGCAATGACATTTGAATGTGTTCCCAATCTGCTCACATGTGGCTCCATTCTGACACGGGCCGGACTTGCACCATTCGATCATGTCCTCACACCGCTCTCCCGTGTATCCATACTGACAGTGACACTTGAATCTATCCCCAAGGTCGATGCAAGTTGAACCATGACGACAGGGCATCTTATCACATAGGGAGACTTTATACTGACAATTCTGTCCCGTGTAGCCGGCTCGGCAAATGCAAGTGTAGTTGTTGATTCCATCAATACAAGTTCCACCATTCATACAGCTGCTGTCAGTGCAGTCTAAGCAAACAAGGAACATGTTAGCACAACATCTTGATAAGAACATCAAGCTCAGGTCTCTTAATAATAATTACCTTGATCATTGGTTTGACAATTGGTTCCAGAGAATCCAGGCGGACAAGTACAGGTGTAGGAGTTGACGTAGTCGTTGCAAGTCGCCCCATTGTAACAAGGGGCTAACTCGCACTCGTTCTTATCAGTCTCGCAATTAGACCCGACGAATCCTTCAACGCAGAGACATGTGTAGCTGTCAATTCCATCCAGGCATGTGCCGCCATTTAAGCAAGGACCAATTATGGCACAGTCATCTCGATTCACCTCACAATTCCTTCCTTCATATCCAGGGGCACAGTCACAGATGTAGGAGCCATTGGTATTGCGACAACTTCCACCGTTCCGGCACAATGTGTTTGTCATGGCACATTCGTCCAAGTCAATTTCTAATCAGAAAGATCTCGATCAGCCCGGTGTATTCACATCATTTAAAGATCAATGGATTTTTACACGTACCACATAACCGTCCAGTGTACCCAAGCTCACAGTTGCAAGCAAAATCAAGGTAATTGCTAGAGGGCGTGCATGTGGCATCGTTCTTGCACTTGTTCGGCGTGCAAGGGTTAAGTTCATGCTCACAGTGCTCTCCAGTCCATGGCAGGCTACAGGCGCACTTGTAATCTGCTACCATGTCAATGCAGCTGCCCCCGTTCTTACAAGGTTCCTTCTCCAAGGCACACTCATCAATGTTTTTCTCACAGTTTTTCCCAGTGTACCCCGGGGTGCAAGTGCAGTTATAGTCATTGAACATATCCTTGCAAACGCCACCATGTTGACATGGGTTGCTGTCACACATCTTGATCTGAATCTCACATCGTTTCCCTCGGTATCCCGGACGGCAATGGCAGATGTATTGATTCAGCCCATCCTCACACTCCCCGTGAATGCAAGGATTCTCTGCACATTCGTTAACAAGAGACTGACATCGGTAACCGAAATATCCTCGCGGGCAAATACACTTGAAGCCATTCACTACGTCAATGCAGTTAGCTCCATTGGCACAAGGGTTGGAGGCACATTCGTCGATCTCAATTTCTAAAATACGATAAATTCATCATGAGAATACCTGCAGACCACAAAATCTTTAGAAAATAAGACAAATCCTTACCGCAATTCTGCCCAGCATAGCCGTCAGGACATTCGCAGGTGTAGCGATTGATCCCATCGATACACTTGCCTTTGTTTTGGCAAGGATTGGAAAAGCAATCGTTAACATTATTCTCACAGCGAAGACCACCTGTCCCGGCCGGGCACTTGCACTCGAACCCACCCACTAAATCCACGCATTGTCCTCCGTGCATGCATGGGGACGGAGAAGTGAGACACTCGTTAATCTGAACTTGACACAGCTGACCAGTGAATCCCGGCTGGCAAACACATGTGAAAGAGTCCACTCCATCGACGCAACGCCCATGATGGCAAGGCTGGTTTGCGCAGTTGTCAACGTTAATCTCACATTTTTTACCTGAAATAATTAAAATCCCATCAATGCTTTCATCGCTGGTTGTATGCCAATTATTTTCTAGAGTGCGGTACAGCAACAGCTGTACACTGTCACTCCAGGATAAAACGTAGCTGAGAAGTGCAGGAGGCGGAGGAGAGAGACATTTAAAATGCAACAAATTCTCAACTGGTTTCTTAAATGCGAGAATGGTCATAGAAGCTCACATGCAAATTGATTTGCATTGGTAATTACTAGCTCTCTTACACAATGGCACCTAGTGCAAGGTGTAACATTATTGCATTAAAGCAACATTAACAAAGTCAACGATGGCATGAAAGCAAGCCAGCGAAGGTAAACGTAGGGATTAACTAGCATTAACGTCCACAAATTCTTCTTCCTCTCATGCATACTAATCTTAGCCATCGGATGCTGATGATTAGGTATCTGTGGAACTGTCAAGCTACTCAAGGCCGGTTCTAAATAAGCCCCTACACGTAAGAACAACTACAAGCAACGAAAAAAGCAATGTCCAGCTTCACGCAACACCCCTCATGATAATCTTAAGCCGGCTGCTGCCTCGCTTGCTTGCTCGGTCCATATGCAAATTAACCACACGTTGTTACAGTTGGTCAGCCTTGGTCGAACCGTCCACTTTCCTGTTGCAGGCAGTCGGCCAGCTTGCTTCATAGCCTTTGCCTTTATCTTCTTCAGCTAATATACCGCCATGTTGGTCAGCTCCATTATATTTTCATGAGAAAGCGGCAAAAAATGCGGACAAGAAGCAATCACCAAAAAAGTCGAAAAGCCACTCGCTCCTCCACCACAGCAGGCCACATCAGTAGTGCAGACAGACAGCCAGCATACACACAACCAGGACCAGACAAACAAACAGTTTACTGATAACAAAGCCAACCCCAGCATAGTACTACAACTTGATACTCGACAAAGCGCCTCATTAAAAAACACAAGTTAAGTCAGTCGTCCTCTTACCAGAAAAGCCTCTTGGGCAAGTGCAATGGTAGCTATTCACACCGTTCCTACATGTCCCCAAATTTTCGCATGGGTTTCTAGCACAGTTATCAACCACCTTCTCACTGTAAAACGGGCAAAGAAACGACATTATTACAAACAAGTCATATTAGAACCCCAATCGAACCGCAGTATTCACGCAACTTACCAGTTCTTTCCCTCATATCCCGGTCGGCACTTGCACTGATACCCGTTCACCTCGTCAATACATTTACCGTTGTTCAGGCACCGGTTTGGTGTGCAGTCATCCTGATTCGTCTCACAGTTCTGGCCGATAAAGCCTAAAATTTACAGCAAAAATTCATTAATCCTCTACATTCTTCATAAATCAGTATGTTCGTGGTATCTTCTTCACATATAATTGCCATCAGTCTGACACTCGAACTTAATGAGCCATGCCATGTATGTGTATGCCATGTTATGAGTGGGTGAGCTTGGGTGTCAATCAGTCCCGTCAAAACTCCTGACTCATCATCATCTCTCCATCATGTGAACGTCCCATTATGGAGCCATCCAACTTGCTGTTGTTGTTGTTATGGCAAAACATAGGAAGTCTCCGTATATAAATTCTCAATGAGAACGTAGAGGAATCTCCTCTCATCATCGTTCGCTTTACAACAGAGAAGGAAAAGCGCTTACACAACATCAATTTCATGGATCAGGGAATTCACTTCTCCATCGTCATGTCAACACTTTACTCTTCCGAATCCTTTTATCAGTTTAAGAATCACATGCAGCCAGCCCTTATCACTGTTTACCTGCATTTTCCACCCAGCCCTATATACTCCGTATAATACAACCATATAGATATCAAAGGCCCCTAAAAGAGCTCAATAGAATGATTACTTTCCAATTACAGTGGCCGGAGCTATCATTGTGAAGACAGGGAATTGTAAGACATTAGCTTTTTACAATTACTACCATCATCCTGCACCTTTGTGTCTGTGCATCAGTAATACCTGAAGAATCAACTTGATCATTCCACCACAGAAAATCCTGAGCAACTAGTGGAACATTCAGCCGACATTTATACTCCTTGTTATTATGAATGCAAGGAGCCAGAGTTGTAAGCGAGAGCGAGTTGATAGGAAGTGGGGTAATTATGGAGGAAGGGAGGAGGTCATCAAAGGGCTCTCTTCTCAATCCACTCACATGCATCAAAATATTCTGGATGGGTCGGCCTCTCTCTCTCGCTTGATTTACTTGATCTCTCATTTGTCGGGTTTTCAGTGCCTGAGCTCAGTGCGTGTGTGCACTGTTCACTATAAATGAGAGCCTGGTCCATTGGACAAGGACCTTGAAAAGATTGAACAGGGAGTTCTATACAAAGGGATCCAAGGCGATAAATACAAGGTATGAACCAGTTTTAAACATGGACGCATACTGTACCGCTATGCTGAATATATCACGGAGTACAGAGAGAGATGGGGTCGGACTCGACATAGATGAATTGTTACTCTCTTATCCCTCCCTGTTGAAATGCCCACACGCTCTTTTTTTCCCTGCTGGAATATAACTATCAAGTGTGTTCCTACTGCCCCTAAAACTTGGAACCACCAGTTAGCCTATACCTCTTTATAATGTACTGGCGCGTAGTGCAGGGCTCATGTCTTTTGGAGAACAAAGGAGAGAAGAAGAAGAGATGAGAGAGACTGAGAGAGAGATTCAAGGATGGCATCCCAGCAGGGTGGCTTAAGGGCTCACTTTGCTCTTAAAGGGACACACACACGGAATAAATTCACTCTGCCCTACACAATAACAAAGACGTGACACACAGAGGGTTTTTTTTATATATGCAACGGCAATATTCCCTCTCTTATGACAACGGTCCTCGCTTGCCCTAACTACTGCCATTCAAGAACAATAATGAGGACCATCATAAAGCATCATCCTGGACGACGTTCGTCAAGAATCATTTTTGATAGTCCAATTGCCGCAATCAACTTTTATTTCATTGCGGGCCGGAGGATTGGAAAGAAGCAAAGCAGTGAGGACATCGTCCCTTAATCAACTGCCTTCAAGCTACCACTTTGCCTTTCAAAGGCACCAGTATAGTAGTTAGTGGCTCCTGTTACGCCGTAATAATGGCGCAGATTTCTCCAGCAGAAGCAATACAAGCGTAATCACACTATAATGCATGCAGCAAGAAGCATCACTTGACAAAGTTCCTCTTATCTATAATGGGACAAATCCCTCCTGGTCCTACTGGCGGTGTCTACACATTCCCTTTTATATTGAATTCACCAAGAAATTAATTCAAGAGGCTGCTTCTCTTATGCCACAAGCTTAACACACTCCAGATTATTATCTTCATGTATGAGCCTTATACATTAAACAACAATAACAGTGAGCAATTAGCAACCTGCTTTCATTCTTTGTATTTTCAATCAAGACTGTCGACATGCCCTTCCTTTACTTTTTTCGATTTATAACTCACATTGTTAATTGCTTCAAAAGCCTTCCGATACAATAATTCTGGAAATCTCTCACCGGAAAGCCCCCAGTGAGCTGAGAATTTTCTGAGCAAAAATACAAATCATCATCCTCTCCAACTGACAGATGGTGGGTTTAGCCACTCAAGCGTTATTCATTGCAATGTGTCGGAAGCGTTTGGATCGTCTCTTGGTAAATAGACTTGGTTAATCCCATGCCCATACACATCACATGAGTACTTCGATCAAACATGACTATCCTGGCACAACAAAGGATTTCCACATACGAGCTTTTCAGGTGAAACATGAAGATTTCTGTGGTGGCCCATAGCAATTACTCATGACCACGCTGGATCCCGCATCATTCAGTAGCTCACTGAATCTTATCATCAGCTCACATCTCCAAGCCATGTCACAAATTTCTAGGGACACGGAGGAATGAGGCTTATACAATGATGGTAGCCAGCCATTGAAAACTGAGAATATTGTTCCCTTGGAAACCCCAATGAATATCCCTCTCTTCCAATTTCCAATATGCTTTCAATAGGCACCGCCGACCCGTCGTGAAACCTTAAATGTATAGAAAGATCCTATTCTTCTCAACAATAATAATTTCTTAGGTTCAACAACAAGATGAAGAACAGGAGCAGATCTTGGTTTTGAAAATAAGATTTTTTTTCTACCCGAGCACGCACGTAAAATAAAAGTGCCCCATTTATTTCTTCTTGCTTTTTTTTGCTTCATTGGAAATTCACGTCGATTCCAGTTGTCCATTCAAACTCGTTACGCTTTAATTTCCTCCACCGGAACGGCATCTCCCTTCAGTCCAAATTGAATGTGTAAATATATATGAAAGTAGAGTTTTCATGCTTCATTCAATGCTACAATTACACTGACTATTTACGGATTCTCTCTCCGAACCTTCGAATCGACTTAAATGATGGAAGGATTCCTAATTTTTCTTCACTGCACAGCACGCACATAATACAAATACATGCAACATATACGCATTGGAATGAAATCTCAACCGTTAGATTAATTCCTCATGATGATGCCCTACAGTAAGTCGTGTAACTACTAGGCGACTACCACGTTAGACCATTAAAGTGACCAATTATATGCTGCCATCGTCACGGCTCCTACCATGCAATCCCTTCCACAAAAGTCAATTGTTTCGAGTCAATGGACAAGAATACCAAACAATGGCAGACCCATTGACTCTTAAAGCAAAAGCCCACAGCTTGAGTATAGACATTTTAAATGGACCCCTTGAAGGCCAAGCCTTGAGGACAGTCGACATTTATCTTCTCGCATACACACACAAGCCTGCCGAAAAAACCCATTTACTCGGACAGAAACGTGACCGAATCTCTTCGCACTAATTATAGTTGTATTCCATGACTGTCCATCCCAACAACAGACAATCCCTTTCCCTCTCACTCCCAGTTTTCGTGACAACTGGAAACTTGTTTGCAAGTCAGTATGCTATTTTATTACCATACACATATCCATATGTATGGCCAGTTTATGCAAAATCTGGTGTAGACGGGAGACATTGAAAGAGTTATGTGGCATGGGCTGCAAGAAGGAGCAGAGCTCGAGTGTAATAATCGGAATCAAGTAATATCTCTATCAGGACGTCATCTGCATCTTAAATATTCTCTGCTCAATTTTATGGGAAAGCAAAGAGAGAGAGAGAGAGACAGAGGAGCGAGAAAAGTCAGGAAAGTAGGAGATGTCACGGCACATTCATTACTATTACAACTCTTGCCAATCTACACCCGTGGAATACTCTTAGTGGGTTCTCATGGTACACTACGCAAACAGGTGAATGATTCAACAAGAACTCTGGTCACCAGTGACAACAGAAACGGATCCCATGCAGAGATAACTTGTCTCTTTCATTCATGTCCTCCGTGAATTTACACAATAAAAATCCACATGATTTGTCGTCCTTTGTCATTGCAACCATCCTATACTTCTCAATTATTACAATCTGCACTCCTATAGCAACTCTTATAGATATCCGTACATTCCGGGCTTTGCTCCCATGTCATTTTTTTCCGCTGAAAAATGAATCCTCTCTACGGCCAAATGCTAATGAACTCCCCGGGAAATACAACAGATTTCAGTACGTACTGTCATGTTAGTTAACCCTCACTGATGACCATTACCCTTGGCATTGGTGTCATGACAAATGGAAGAACTTGATGGACTATGCGCAAGGGTTACACACGGTTAGATTCATCTTCGAGGCATGTTATTCATAGAGCAAGTGCACTATCAGCATGTGTGATTGATGATTGATTAGAGTGGAAAAGAAGAAAGTTTGTGTTCCGATACGGATCCAACCTGTCAATGTGTTTTAACATGTGCTCGCCAGAATGACCCACCCAAATCTTTATATTTCTTGTGCATGCATGTACACGCTGTGGCCTAGAACTGGAAGTCTATTAATCACCAACTAGATGACATGAGTCCTGACTAAATGCTACACTTGTACTGCCCCTTTAAAAGCCCTCAGATCACTAGCCTCGCCTCCAATAAAACATTTCACCCTAATCAAGTCCACGTAGTTAACAGTCCTCATGAGTGCAAGTGTAGGGTCATTTATATTTTAATGACAGCACCGTCCCCCTTTAACGTTCACGTCTTGCAACCAGATTATTTTTTCGCACACTAAAAACTGGTCCATTAGGCATTCCTTTTCTTACTTTAACTCCTGCACAACCACACACAGCCAATTTAACTGAATCATCTAGATCGAGGCTGTTAAAACGGTTCAGCAAGGAATTATTTCAAGAATCTCAATACTATGACATAGAATTTTATAACCTCACCAACATGAAAATTTCTCTTTTTATTGAGCTATCATCAATCGATGTCACATAGCTTTGTTTTCGAATTAACTGCTCAATTTTTTTCACCTCTCTTTCCAACTGTATACGTGGTGTTTTCATGGCAATTAAAAGCCAACTGTTCCTCAATCTACACGGCTCTCAACAGATGGGAGAGGTACAGCTCACAGTTGTCATTGTTGTCCGCGTTACTATTTCTATGTCAAGAGTATATATACGAGAAAAAAAGCGACTTATAATGTGTATGTGTCCCTTTATGCAACACTTTCATAACAATCGTCCCACATTTTATCATTTCCAAATTCCTCATAAAAAGACATTGAAAACTTGGAGAATTCGCATCAACTTGTACCTTCTTTCCCAACCATTCTGGGGCTCTTTCAATCTTTACTTTTATAGCATACCTCGTACTCTGCCATTTCCAGCTCTTAAATAACAAAACTAGAAAAGGGCGTCTTACGAGACGGAGCATCAGGCTGACATTGCTTTCACACACATGCTGATTTTCTGCAGAACATTAAGTACGAGGTAAATACTGGATCAACTCTTGTGCTTTCACATAATGCTCCAGAAGTACCAACTTACACGTCCCCCTGCTCATTATGCAACATAAATTCGACCGTCTGTTAGTCCTACGTCAAGTCAGCCAAGCTGAACCTGACATACACTATACATTAAGATGAAGACGGACTAAAAAAGGAAGAGAAATGGAGTGAGAGCCCATGTTAGCACATGAGGTATTGTTGACGCCATCATAACGTCTGCGTGCAAATCACAGTGATGTTTGAGACTTGAGACGAGACCCTACATATCTTCAAGTTGTACAAACACAAGTTCTGTATATGCAATCAAATTATCGAATTGCACCTTAAGTGACGTTACTTGAGTACATACAGGAGTGGAAGAGGAGTGGGAGGAGATTGAGGATATGAAAAACGTGTCTTTTGATGCGTTTATTTTATTGTTGACTCCAGAGGACATTTTTTCAATCATAGTTTTGTTTTCCACCATCCTCATCATCATCGTCCCCTCCCTCATGGTATTTGTTTTCCGTGTTCAAGTAGAGAAAAGAAGATGCACTCACAATACACAATCCTTTACCCTCCTCAATATACCGTTGACTATTATGACGAAGATGATGACAAAAAAAGCTTGTATCATCGTGGTTATTATGATGACGAGGATCGTTAGTCGCACTGCATGGACTTGACTCTTAAGTCAACCTACTCAAGCTTGAGGGATTTAGAAGACAGAGATTTAAAATAAATATTTTCCTTCATTTTTCTACACAATCATCATAACTGAGTGGATTTAGGAGAGCGCATAGTGCGTTTGCAGCATCCATCCCCGTCATGTCTAAAGTTTGTACGAAGACGGAAGAGATGTTATCATACTGGAGATCTCCAGACTTATAATTTATATTTACATTTCCACTGCTATGGTATACACGAAGGTCTTGGAAAAATACGGCTTGAAAATTATGTGTCGTCCCATGTCTAATGTACCCTTTGCTTTCCAACGGGCCAGCGAGTAAAATACAATGGAGTCATCCATATTAAAAAAAGAAGTAGCTGCCATGACTTTCCAGAGTCAGAAAAACAAACTGGCATGAAATTCCTTGACGGTATTCATTCCACCGTGCGGCTACAATACCAGCGACAGCAGCATTACACAAAGTTCAGGCTGGTTGATCTGATCGGATTGAAAAAAAAAACACACTCCAAGGGAATGACAAAATGGTCACGGCACGTCTCAACTCTATTATCTCGGCAATGACACAGAAAGCTCATAATAATAATACTTTTAGAATGTTAACCTTGTACTTGAACCGATTACTTAGAAACCACGAGTAAAGTAACCAAATAAAATCCCATTATGGTCACACACTCGTAAATTCTCATCTTATTCCCATCCTCCTTCCCTTCACTGTGCTCAAGTCGGATCGACCAATTCAATTACTTTGCTAAGGGATGCTTTAGAATACAATGGAACATTACGTATGGCCTGTTAATGTGTGTAAGACGTGTAACTCATCTGACTTAGAACAAAATCCCTATCCAATGGCAATCAGTCACACACAAATGTACATTAGAATCCTCACAAGGACCCCGCACTCCCCATGAACTTCCTCCTTTCATTCCCATAGCTGACCATAGAATAAACTTGACGATGCTTTTCAGCAACAGCAAGCACGATCACACTAAAGTTCTGATACAATTTCCAGGTCAAAAGTCGTACAAAGCAGTGGAGTGCAAGTAACTGACGGCGGATGGACGACTATCATCATCAGACTCACGTGAGTCTCAATGTAGATCATCCCCCACACAGTCGTGACTGCAGTCTTGCAAACCCGAAAATAAAAGGGGAAAAACTTATTCGTCTTTAATGGGAAATCTCTCTGCTAATCACGACTGTGGGATAAAATAAACTCAGCTGGTGGTGATGTTGTGAGTGCCAAGTGCTACACAACCACCCTCACTCACAGCTCTATACGGTCCGTAGGAATTACAGTCCAACCGGAACAGTGGAGCTCCAGTCCCTTGGCATTAATAAGGACCAAAAATACCCACGTGCTGGTAATGTATTATTGGTTCATGGTGAGCATCAAATTCCCTAAGATTCTCAGGTGGGCATGAAAAACTGTAAAGCACAGTGTAAGCCCGTAATCTCCACTAGGGACAATAAAGCAAGAGGGGAAACTATCTGGGAAAATTCTCAAGACTGAGTCAACTATATAAATTTTCTTCAATGAATCTGATGGGAAAGCCCATTTGTTGGACTTCTCCAGAAGACGAAGAAAAAGCTCTCATTATTCCTCTACAACTTGCTATTACCTCGACCGCAACAGTGAGCCAGTATATGAGTTTTCTTTGCTTCTTAATAATGATGATCCTACTGTGCCAGTCGGCAGCACAATTCTGACTTGTAAGCGTGAGATGGAATGTCCAGGAGGAGACTTTACGAGGAGAGATAGTCCAACGTGGAGGAATGTATTCGTCATACATGCAAAGCACATTATCATTCACTCCTTCTAAGTCTCTCAGTACTCTCATCAATGCAACAAACTAATACTTGCCTTACCACATTCTCATCAAAGCAACCAGTCAAGTCATGCCCACACATACACTATTTAGTCAAAGAGTCAATAATATTCATCATAGTCTCCGTCATCGTCATCGATGAGAGTACAGAAAAAAAACTCCTATTATGCTGATGGAATGTCGAGACTGTAGACAGAGTGGTAAGGCACAAGTGAACTTTCAGCTTCAATCAATCAATGTAATACTGCTACTATACTGCAGTGAATGCCACCTACGATCATTTTTAACCTTTTGCTCCTCCATAATAATGTATAACCTTTAGCTCCGAGTGTACTAACTTTATGCGTGTGTGTACCTTTCCACATGATGATGACCATAAGCTTCACTCTGTAGTCAGCTCTACTGGAGGACTTGTAGGTGGGCTTCATGCACTCGAACAGTACAAGAGAGGAGGCTTGGTTGTCGAGTGTTTTGTCTGCCTGCTTAAATTCAAAGTGGCTGTTGTATTTTTTTTGTTCATCTTGGAAGAAGAACAACAACTCCTCCGTCTCCTCTTTTAGCCATGGAAAGATAGCAGAAGCCACTACGACGACCACATATTCACGTCAAGGCTAAAATCATCATCACCACCACCAGAGAGTCTACGCGGGTAAGCTCTCGAGGCACATGGCACATGATGGGTTGAAGGGAGTGTACGAGTGAACAGCACACACACATACACAAGTCTTCGTAGTGCTCATTAAATCCCAGCAATAAAGAAGCTTTACGTGCATGTAGTACAAAATACACAGGGTGACGACCATATTGAGTGATTCAAGATCAAGAAGAAGGCACGCACTTGAATAGGACCTTTTCTTTCAAATCATCCCCCAATGTGTGTAAAGAAAGAATAAGATACTCACTCCCCTCTGTTAGTGTGTGAAAGCAAGAGAGCTATTAGCCTTTATAGTTACATAATGTTATTCTATGCTGAGTGAGAATCTGATGATGTGTGTGTGTGTGTGCTTGCGTGCATTATGACAACATGCAGATAGTAATGACATGAACTTTCCCTATATAATGCACACTCCCGACTACTACTGCCTCCCTTTAATTTTATACACACAAACATGAGCATATTTCACATGGAGACAAGCCAGCTCGGAGCTCTGCTTTCGGCGCTCTTAGAAGTCACACGTTAAACCTTTTAAAACAAAGCAATGTGCTCCGCCTGTCTATCTTTCTTAACTCTTTAAATATGGCTTAACAAACCAGGGATTTTCAACCAGCTTACGCACTGTGTGTAAATGGCTATTGAATAGGACGAATTCCATGTATCACTCTCGACATGGGCACCATGCTAACACCACATTTTTTATTCGTCTCCCTCTCCTTGTCTTTGCACCATCATCATTCATCATGGGCCCATTCGTATTCATACATCACATTATTGCACTTCTCTCCGCTTGCACATCACACCTGGATGAATACGCCTGTACAGAGACTGACTCCTTTCATTCCTTTCACTCTATGCATCTCACAGTCATCCTCCTCATCATCAGCATCACAGAAACAACAACATCAGCAGGCGCACTCTTTTTGTCTCTTACCAACGAACAACAGCATGCATGGTCCTCCATGTAGAATGCATAACATATGCGTCGCGGCAATCAGCACATAAAAGTATAGGTGCTGGTGGAGAGAAAAAAATATACTGCCACGCAGTCATTGGCTTGACTGGAACTGATTTGTCGGCATTGCTGTGTGAGTGAGTTTAAACAGATGCATGCATAGCACTGGACCTGAAGACGCCGGTGAAGGTAATTAATGCAGAGAGAACAAGTAGCTAACGGTCATATATTAATAGTTGCTGCGGTAGAAATGGATGGATGGATGTTGATGAAGCCCTGTCGTTAATTGTCGAGAGATGTTTCATGGGCACTTCAACTCTTAAGTGGCAATTATACGTGAAGAAGGATAAAATCTGGGTGCAACAGTGCCCATAAAGTGAGGACGGGTACATGTTTTTCATTGACTTACCAGGCATGCAGAGACATCGATAGCCACCTCTTTCATCCAAACACGTGCCTTGGTTCATACAAGGGTTGGACAGACACTCATTCTGGTCAACTGTTAAATAAGAAAAGGTGATAAAATTAAACTCTACGCTTCAGTTGTGACAATGAGCTCATATGGTTCCTCTTAACAATACGTGTATTATACTGCAGGAGGTTACAACAATGAGGCTCAAAGTTATTAAGCATGCACAGAACATAGGGGCCAACGTCACATTCATTTTATATCCCTCATCATAAAAGATCGGTCACGATTGCATGTGGCCAGGGAATGGGCAATAAAATCAGAGTTCATTATTGTTACCATTGAAATACCAAGGGTTGACTGTTGAGGTTAAAATTACTGTACGGGACAGTCTGCTGTTTTTTGACATGAGGTCAACCTTACAAAACTATTGAAGCGTATGTGAGAAATGATTACTAATATGAGGACTAATAGGTTTTATCATGCAAAAGCCTGACATAGTGAGTGAGGAATAGACTTGATGGCAGAAGAGTTACACCTTACCTTCACATCTTGCACCAGTAAAGCCTGGTTGGCACCTGCACTTGTACGACCCTGGCGTATTCACACAGACCCCATTGTGCTCGCACGGAGAAGGAGATCCTGTCCAACAATAAAATTTATGCTTACATGTCGCAATCTATAAAACATCTAGGCATGCTATTATTTCATTTAATAAACTGGCAGATTCCTCCACGATGAGTGCCTGTCTGTCCAGAAAGGAGTAATAATAATTGTAATATGAAAACTTACCCTCTGAGCATTCATCCACATCGATTTTGCTGTAAAGAAGAATAAAAAAAAGTTCATTATTATCTGAACTCAGGTACTGCTAGAGAATTCACGGGAATTTTGGGGAAGAAGCCTTCATTCTTGAAGGTTATTACTATGATTATTGCAAGGCATGCTTATGCATGGAAATGATCACTAAGTAGCCATATCTCTCTCAAGAAGGGCTCAAAGTCATGAGGGTAGAGAAAATTTAATAGGCTCATCACCATCATCATCATCATCATATTCAAAAACTCACCAGCTAGGTCCTTTGAATCCTGGTGGACATGAGCACAAGTAGGAGCCGTCGATGGGACTGGTTTCGCATATAGCCCCCTCATGACAAGGATTTGATGTGCACGCATCGTTCAGATGGCAAAGCAGGCCTGTTTTTCCAGGAGGGCACTGACAGTAGAAACTTCCCACTCGATCATGACAAGTGGCACCTAAAACAGCATAACACAGAGATTCATGAGCCAACCCTCCTCTTGAAGCTCCAATCTAGGATCGCTCTCCCATACTAAAATAGTCGTCTTGATGATGGAGAAATTACATACCGTTTAGGCAAGCTGCTCCAGCACAGTCATCAAAGTTCGTCTCGCAGTTCTTCCCAGTCCAACCGTTAACGCAGATACAGCTGTAACCTCCGAAGGCATTTGTACAAGTTCCACCGTTCTTGCACACATTAGGCCGGATTGAGCACTCGTCGACATCCTGCGAAATGATCCGATCTCGATTATAAAAGACATAATTATAATGCTCATCTACAGCAAAGTGCTCGCAGCGTGAGCCACTCCGCCCGCCCATCAACAGCAATACCAAACCACCCTCAGAGAAAATCATCCCATACATACTACCTCTCACTCCTCACTCCCTTTCAAAATGACATGTTTAAATTAATTGAAAAGAAAACAAACAAGCTGGTTGTAATCAAACTTCATAATTCTCACATAAACAATCATAGAAGCCATTAGATAATCAACAACTGCACTACTTCACTTACCGTCTCACAGTAAGTTCCCGTGAAAGTAGGAGGACACTGACAAGAGTACGAGTTGATCCCATCGATGCAAGTTGCACCGTTCTGACAGTGATGCTTGTCACAATCGTCATAATTCTCCTGTTTAATTAAAACAAGCATAATTATAATACTTTTACAGTTACCTGAGAAAATACAATGTCCCGCCCATCGCATTTCTATCCACAATGTCAGGGTCATATAATCCGCGCAATGTGGTAGTCTTGAAATGAAATTTTACCTGACAGTGCTTTCCATGAAATCCTGTGAAAATGAGTAAAACAAGACAATTAGGAACAATGGAAGCATAAATGTGTTCAAGTAAATCATGTAGGCAAATTTCACAACAAAGAGAACATGATTTCCATAGAAAGGTCAATTGGGGAAACCAGTGTGTCATAAATAATAAAAGGAATTAGCTTTCGAGAAGAATCAAAGGGGATATTGCGAGTCTTTGAAACATCATAATATTTCTTTGAATTCTTCAGTCGACACGTACAGAAGATAAAGTAAGAGAATTGACGGGAATGTTAAGAGAGAGACGGTGTCTTTTCTACATTCTCTCATGTCATCGGTCTGCATCAAATGAGCATGTAGGATGGATCTCTGCGAAGATTAATCAAGTAGAAGCGTGAGAATAGCTCAAGCTACTTGAGCCACACAGTCATTGTAATAACATGGAGGAAGAAGAAACAGAGCAACAATCATAACTTTGCATATGATACTGTACTAACATAACTCCTGTAAGGGCAACAACAAAGAAATCTTACAGACAGGAGAAGAGACTGTCATAATCAGGCGGAGCCAGTACCTTAAGACCACGAGATACGGATGTTTCCAATGTATAACTTATGTTACCATTTAATTTACTATGTAGGTAGCGGATAATATGTATGACAAGGAGCTGGCTCATGAATTTGCCCTTAAGGGCCTGGTGGCTTTTCTTAACGTGTCTGTAGTATGATGGAAGCGAGGAAAAAGAAGTGTCTAACTCATATAAGCTACTTTACTGCTCCACAATCCACCTCCTTTCTGTCAGTGTAATTCACGTATAATTTCCAAGTCTTCCTCAAACCCTCCTCCTACTACCCGATCGACTTACTGTGGTGAGTCAAACTATGGGAAAATTCTCAAGGAATGAAAAGAAAAGTAAGGCTGAAATGTAGCGTAGTACACCCACGTACATAAAATATACTTTATCAAACAAACGGGAAGTACGCCTCGCCGCTTTCTCGATCACACTATATACTCTCTCAAATGCTCACACACAAAATCTGTCTCAAGTTTACCTCTTGATATCTTGTGAAGATAACTGACTCATCCTTGGAAAGAGTAAATAACCAGCGAGCTTAATTTTCCTGTGTAATTACCAAGTTTACG
>JAQIWI010001177.1:0-18433 GCA_034698825.1 Deuterosminthurus bicinctus | reverse complement strand
CACATTCCCCATAAGAAAGCATTGGAACACATTCCCCATAAGAAAGCATTGGAACACATTCCCCATAAGAAAGCATTGGAAGGCGTTTGCCATAAGAAAGCACTAGAAAGTATTCCTCGTAAGAATTCATTCAAACTCATCGGCCATAAGAAAGCATTGGCGTGCATCCACCGTAAGAAAGCATTGGGAAACTTTCCCCGTAAGAAAGCATTGGAACAGATTCTCCATAAGAAAGCATTGGTGGCTCAAGTGACAGGGCAGAATAGAATACGAGCAGTCTTGCGAGTCATTGAATATGGAAAGCTATGTAGAAGGGGATGGACAGAAAAGGAAGCCACCATGGTTAACATTCCTCTCAACTGCGTGAGAGAAATTTCTAAAGCATGCTTTCACCGCAGGAGAAAGTTAAAAGGTAGACGAAGACGACAACAAGAGCAAATGGACATGAATCGGGCATGATTATAAAGAGTTTTAGAAAAGGACCTTCAAAGAGATATGGACTGAATTGTACAGACCAATGCCCGTAGCCCTTTGTTGTTACCTAGACAACCTGGATTTGGATGGGGAAGGAAGATGAGAGAGTGAAAGGAAATTAAAGGTGCCACAGGTTGCGGTGGCTTCTGCCCTCAAAAAAATGAAGATGGAAGCATGCTGTGTTTAATTAAATGACGTTGGCAAGACTGGATTAAAGCCAATGTCATGACACTCTTCATCTAACCTCCACCATGGCGTCATGTCTGTAAGAAGGAAAGTATGTGGTCATGTGTATGTATATGGAGATTTAGTTCCAAATTCATGTAAGCCCTTCCGTTACCGACAGGGAGACTGACTCTGAGGTGAGCAATACATGTCAATTCTCATTCCATTCTGGCCCGTGTTCACCCAATTCAATTTTCTTGCTGGCTAAAAGCCAGAAAAATCCAATAAAGCCATCAATTTCATTGTCTTCACTGTTGCTTTGTGAGGAGAATCCCTTGTACAAGGACCCACAATGCAGATGGGACGTAAAGCGTTTCACATTTTCCTTAAATTCTTCAACCTGAATTTTAAACTACAGTGTGCATCCGCTTGTGGTTTTCGGGGTCTTCCTGACTTTTCAAGATAGTTCGTTTTCAGTTGTTTTCTTGTGGGCGTGGGGTTCCAATGCTTTCTTGTGAGGGAGGTATTCCAATGCTTTCTTATGGGGGAGGTGTTCCAATGCTTTCTTATGGGGGAGGTGTTCCAATGCTTTCTTATGGAGAAAGTGTTCCAATGTTATCTCATGGTCCATGCCTTCCAATGGTTTCTCACGGGTAATGAATCCGTATGCATTCATATGCTTCTTGATGTTTTCCATTGTTTTCTCATTACAATGAGTTATGATAAAGGAAACATGCCGGTGCTTTAATAACTTGGGGCTGTGTTTGTATCTCACCTTATAATTATGACAGGAAAATTAACGTGAAATGGAATATATTCACTACCACCCAGAGGTTTCAGGCTACCGTGTAACAGTTGCTTCAACGGGGTAAGCTTGTGTATTTGAAGAAAGTGTCGGCTAGTTGATTGGAGATGGCTGAAAAGAGCAGGACGTTGAAATTACATTCCAACTTGAAGGCTTAAGAGGAGACTATAGATTTAATATGACTATGCATGTGTCTCCTTTTATGGCTCATTTTCCCAACAAATACAATCACTCCGCTTCCTTTCCCCCCGAACAAGAGCATTCTCATTTAGTTTTGAAATTTCATTATTGCTTCGCACAATGACTCTGTTCCGGAAATAGAATCAAGGTTCTTCCAACTTTTCCTTCCTCTTTATGTATTTGGGTGCTGTGGGTGTATAACATGAGTTTCTATTTGAAATCAGGAGGAAATGTTAGAACCACTTCCGTTTGTCACATAGAAAGAGAGAGAGCAAAGAGACAGAGTTAGTTGCTGAAGAATTATATTGAGATTTTCTTTCTCTCACACGTAATACATCTCTCAAGTTGAAGCCAACAGGGTTCTTGGACTCGAATATCTTTGTTATACATGAGATACTACTACTACGGTGGACTCTGAGGGGGTTGGGTAGAAAAACAAGTTAGTTTTCCAACAACTAAACAACAACTTTCTCCCCTCAGATCCTCACTTTCTCTCTCAACATTTAATTTTCTCTAAGCTCCCCAAAAGGTCTTGTCGCTTCCTTACATCTGCTTGAGGCGGACTTGAATTGAAGAAATTTCAAGAATGAAAGAGCACTCTCTCTCTCTCGCTTTCTTTCTTTCTCTCTTTTACTTTCCTCTCTACCAACTTGCTCCTTCTCTTGTCGTCTAGTCCACAAAAAAGAATGTCCTATCGGGTCACAAAGGTTCCATTTCAAACACACGACACACTATACGAGCTCTTTACAATCCCCACTAATGTTATCTTCATGTATTTGACACGAGCAGAGGGAAACGTACAGAGGCTTCCTCCAGTGTTGGCAATTCCCTTTTAATCCGTCCAATGTCAATGAATTCAAGCTTGTGATAACAGTTGAAAATCTTGTGTTTTTTTAAAACAATTATTCCAAAACACTTGGCTATAGAAAATGTTGAGAGGCTGTTGGATTGCAAGTCGTTTATTTATTCTATCGACTGAGCTCGCCGCCTTTTATTTATGGACACTCGTCCGGGTCCTTCAGCACATGCTTCTTTGCTTAACAATTCCAAGTATTTTGATACAAATTTGCACAAGTTGAAAGTAAATTCCAAATGTAGATAGACACATGCGCAGGAATTGAAACCACTGAGGTCATGACCAACACTATACTACGTACTGTGATTCGAGTCAAATATAACAGAAAATGTCACCCAACCTTGCTGGCCTTCTGTACACACAAGAGCAGTGGATGGGATGATGAAAGCTCAGAAATTCTATGCCTATTGGGATGGCTTAAGCGTTGAGCCTTCCAGGCCTACTTGCTAACGCTTTTTCTTCATTTGCACAAGGGAGCGAAAGCTGCGAAAGAAGACTGTGGGAGCAGACTGGAGCTGTTTACATTGACAAGAGGATCAACTGGATGGATTATTTGCTGTGTCTCTTGTTGTTGGTGCTGTAGCAAACACTCGAGTCCGAAGGGTCAACATGTGCCATTCACTATAATACTTTGCTCTTTCACTGATTGCCAATCTGGAAGCAAATGTTCACATCCTGTCCCCATGTAGGTTAGCTGTAAACTTCCTGTGGCCATGCAGTAGAATTGCTTTGGCCCAATACACATAATGACAAACTTATGCTTGTGCTCCCGTGTGAACACACACATGAACTTGCCAGATAACACAGAGGAGAGATATTTGGAAAAGAATCAAATGACATGGAGCAAAGGGCAGGTTGTTGTGTAATTAAATTTTACGTGAATGGATGAGCGAGATTGAGCTGACCTGTACATATTCTTTCATCCAATCCAATGGAGCTGTTCTATTGGAAAATCTCGGTATGTATTTTAAATGGATGGGGAGCGGAAGAAAGGCTGGGCTGGGATTATGAGACGACGGAACATATGAGCGCAAATCCCTCGTCTTCCTTCTCATTAATTCACCTATACCATATGGCTCCATATAAACTTGAGCCGAGAACAAATGGCCTGCCTAATCGATTCGTAAGTTAGCCGGAGGAACAGAGCACATTCTTCCTGGCATCCCTTACAAAGGGTTCAGCCTTCCAAGTACAAAGAGAGAAAGAGAGAGAAAGGTAAATACTTGAGAGACCTCGGGCATACATTTGCATTCTTATCGCCATTCTTCTTCGTCGTCTCGTCGAAATAGATGAGCCTCACACTGCCCTTCGCATCATCCGACATTTTGAGAGACAAGAGATATATTTACACTGACAATGTTACTCTGGATAAATCAAGGCTTTTACAACGGGGTTCCCTATGTCCCGGCCCCTCTCTGTCTATATCCACACTAATCTTCTTGTCAACAACCTGCGGCAATAGGATTCCCGCTGTCCTATCTTCTAACATTTCATGTCATTTCCTAGAATCTTTTAAGGCTTCAAGTTTTCCAAAAAAAAATTCCCTCGCAAGATTGCATTGACTGACGCAGAGGAAACTTCCATTAGAAACAGTTGGGGCACATGGCACATAAGAAACCATTACAACGTGTCCACAAGATAACATCCGAATACATTTGCCATAAGAAAGCATTGGAATCCATTTGCCATAAAAAACCATTGGAATCCATTTGCCATTAGAAAGCATTGGAACGCTGCGCCCATAACAAAGCATTGGAACACATTCTCCATAAGAAGAATTAACTTTCTCCATAAGAAAGCATAGGAACACTTTCTCCAATAAAAAAACATAGGAACACTTTCTCCATAAAAAGCATAGGAACACTTTCTCCAAAAGAAGGCATAAGAGCACTTTCTCCGTAAGAAAGCATAAGAACACTTTCACCATAAGAAAGCATCGAAACACTTTCTCCATAAGAGATCATAGGAACACTTTTACCTTTAGGAAGCATAGAAACACATTCTCCATAAGATAGAATAGGAACACTTTCACCACAAGAAAGAATAGGAACAATTCTTCCGTAAGAAAGCATAGGAACACTTCCTCCATAAGAAAGCATAGGAACACTTCCTCCACAAGAAAGCATAAGAACACTTTTCTCCATAAGAAAGCATCGAAACACTTTTCTCCATAAGAAAGCATCGAAACACTTTCTCCATAAGAAAGCATCGGAACACTCCTTCTGTAAGAAAGCATTGGAAAACTTTCCTCATAAGAAAGCATTGAATAATGACGCCCACAAGAAGACTTAGGAACTGCTCGGCCGCAAGAAACCATTGCATTGTAATTCATCCACTTAGGCCTTGCAAGATAAAAGTGGGACATCGAAACAACGTTCATTAAATACTCTACAAAAGGTCTCTAGTTGTGAGAGTGAAAGCAACCGGTCTGTTCCTATCCTTTACTTAAATCGTTCGAGTTTTAATACAATCCCCCTCAACAAACTCAAGCTAATGGTCTCCGCTCTTGACAGTGATGAGCCATTGGTGTAGACTATTAAGCCGATAACATTGAAAATTATTCATGCTATCCTCAAAGTGAGAATCGTACAGTGAGTAGAGATCTGAACGTGGGATCTAAGAGGGAGGAAATTTAATCCTTTGATTATTTTAACCAGTGATATGTTCTTGATGCAGCAGGACTAAGCAAGCTAATTTCTGCGGAGAAAACTGGAATGAAAATGGCTAAATTACCGAGTCTAATATGTTCACCATACAATCCGAGCCAGTCAGTAACATGCGGACTAATTAGACGAGAAATATCATATTCCCCTGCTTAATCCCACTCCTTCTTTCCCCGTCACTACATTTACTTCTAGACTCATTTCCTCAGGATATTTTCCTTCATAGTTTGTAAATGATGCCGCCAAGTTTTTCAACAACTTTTCCATCAACTTACTCCAGTCAAAATAGACTTACTTAGAAATAGCCTGAAGTGATTGAAAACTTGTAGACTTTTCGTCTTGATTTTGTCACTCGTGTATGTAATTTCTGTGTATTCAGGTGTCAGCATGGCTTGAGTTGGCAAGAGCAAGTTTATTGGACGGAGAAAATAACTAGCAAAGTCGGATTTTCCACGAAATGAATAACTGTCGACTTTCATTTCAAATTTTATCTTCTATAGAAAAAGGTCTTCTGTTTATATCTATGCAGCCAACTTCCCCCGTTCACTTATGTAGAGTGAATTTAAAAAGTCTCTCCTCCTCTTGTCAATGGATAAGGGAGCTATTTTCAGCTCTGATACACCACTACCACCACCATAGGCAAGAATATTTGCTACGGGGATACAAGGCTGGCTTTATGGCTCATTTGCCATGCATGAGGAAGCAGAGGCGGGGACGATACGCCTGTCAATGTCCTGTGGTCTGCCTGATTTATTTTATCTTACCGATGCGGCGGCATGGCCCATGTGACATTTTGGGCTAGAAATGTGAACACATTATCCGATGCATCCGACTTGCAAATTATTTTGAATGGGACACACGATAGTTCTATGGTGTAGATTGGAGCCCGTTGTGAAACATGTCCTTTAAATCACCATGATGGCGGGTGAGTTTTCACTGCGCTGCTGCTGGATTCCATTATTACAAGTCAAGTGCATACAAAGTTGTAACAATTTTCTATGCATGATTTATATCCACATAAAATTTGCCCAATTTTTTATACTGTGTCAAGTATACAGCACAGCAGTGCTGGGATTGATGGGTCCAGATAATAAATTTGAAAAAAAAAAAAACTTTAAGCAAGTTCAAAGTCCAGCATTTGAACTGACTGGTCCATTCAAGGCCAGCCACAAAAGCAAGTAAAATGTCAAGTGCAGTTAGACCACAACCACCTCCATGCCCTCGCCCTATACGTACGTTCTTGACAAAGAACACGTGAGCTTGGGTCCGACCACATGACCAAAGAAAAAGAAGCCTTGAGGGATTATAGAAAGCCCCAGAGCAGTCAAGTCGTTACATGTATAACCATAGAATGAGAAGCAAGGATCCTTTGACAAAATACTAAATGCAAGTTCAAAGATTCTCTGAAGGGATTGACCTTGATATGAAAAGAAAATATAGTAGTTCTGATATGCAATTCCGCGCCTTTTCCTACGTTATCCATGCGTTCTCAGACATTTAAGCTTCTTTTCCATTCGCCTTCTAAATTATACTTTCTTCTCATCAACATCACGCACGCATACATTCATCCCCACGCTCTCTCACCCAGCAACTGCTGATGTGAGCTAGATTGAACAAATTGGAAGCAATAATAATTTGAATGTCATTACACACACACACACTCCTTCTGTTCTCCACATACTTTCACTTACTTTCACCAATCGATATCTCCACATGGCCCCAACTTTCCCCACGCACACTTACTCACTCACTCAGAATGCCCTCCGAGGGAAATTGCTTCCCCTGGAAATCTCCATGTAAACTCTCAGCAGCCTTCTATGCTCCTCCTTTATCAACGACTACGTACTCTCACAGAGTTTAACACTTTTTTCCCTTTGACACACACACATGCACACACACACACACTACAAAGCTTCTGCTCTCTATTAGTGATGACACGAGTACAAGCTGTAGGGCTCTTTAGAGCCCAAATCTAAAACATTTTCAATCCAATAATAATTCATATCCTCCTACTAATATGCAACTTTTGCTTTATTTCCAACCCCCACGTCGTCCAACCTAACGAGAAGATTCGGTATGGGGGATTGAATAAAATGGAATGTACTAAGCGCATTGTACGAAGTGAATCTCAAGTTTAGCTCATTAAATCTCAAGGGATTTTTTTTCAAGTTGGGATGGATTGAAGAAGAATAATAATTAGAATATTTCCAGCTAGCTTTCTCATTGCTTTGATCAAGCCGGCATAGAAGAAGGCATACAAGTTGGATTTTTATCCGCTCTCATCATTTATAATTATATTAATGTCAAGCCGTGGGAACGTAAAGAGATTTCAAGTCAGAAGGCTTGATATATATTTCCATAACTAGTAGAGATATCGATTGCCAGCTTGACTCTTCTGCAGCAGGGCTTATGGCAACATGTTAATTAATTTAGTTTACTTATCCCGCTCTGTACCGTGCAATTGGGACGTGGAGGGAGTAGAAAGTTGAGTTATCCCACGCTATACTTTCACTTCATTCGAGCGTTAAATGCTTTAAGATTAATAACCATGAGGCCCGTCATGCGCATAGTGGAACCAGCAACAACTTATTTCCTCAAGCGTTCTTTTCCAAGTTATGCCTCCAACTTGGAGTAAGTAGGGAAACATTGGACTTTAGAGATTCATTTATAAACCATGACGACCATGTGTCAAGGGGCTAGGACTCAGGACTCATTGCATATAGCTACATCTTCAAAAACTTGGCCCAGATTCGAGGTGATACGGTCTTGATTACTGCACGTCCATTTTATATTCGCAGAATGCAAATTCGTGATAAATTTTTGGTCAGTTCAAATGTATTTTGAATAATTAAATGACTATATGCCTTTGAGCTAAATTGAAAATAGTTGTCAACGCTGTCATTTCCACGCTTTTTATAACCAAGATTGACATTCCAGCTGAGAAAGAGAAAGGTGGCATGTATGTACGTGATAGATAAATATTATGGCATGGATGGATGGCTTTGTAGGTAGCATGCTTCCATATCCCTGGCTGCACAATGAGCACCACGACGACGACGACGGGTAGAAAGCATAGCTAGCTCGTGTTTCCCTCAAATGTGTCAGGAAATGTCTTTACAAATTATTTAACACAAGCCAGCTCGAGTCATTTTTAACTCGACACGCTCAGACAAACTCAAATTCTCTCAGTCTCCAGAGACATGTAGTATGGGTGTGATAAGCATAGTGACAGTGTTGAGGACCTGAATGCTGTCATTCTTGTTTAGTCTCGTAGAGCCTTTTGGAATATCATGGAACATGATTAATAAACTGACGTGTGGGAATAATAGTTACAAAGAGAAATGTAGTGGCTGTTCCCTTTAACAACAGAGAAAGAATCATGTGCAAACTAAGTTAGAGTTTCAAATTAAAAACAACCACAAGCTTGTCATATCACACCAAGTCGGCCACCGACCTGGACCACACGGGCTCTCAGGGGCCAGACCGCATAATGTTAACTTGTTAGACAAGTCTGTGTATCTGTGGCATTCACTCCACTGCACTGCTCCGTGTGGACTGTTAGATGCTGTACATAATTTAGCAATAAGAGCTGAAAAATCAATTTTTCCCAAGGAATTCTCCAACACTGACAACTGGCCGGGAGATATTTCCACCAACTTGTTCCAAAATTCTCCTCACACACACACATAATACTTTTTTCTGTCTCTTAAATCTTGGAGTGAGGAAAACTATTAGCGATGAGAGAGAAGTTTCCGGAGGACAAGTTCATATATTTTCCTAGTATGGACTGACTTACTTGCTAATAGTAGCAGGATATAGGCGGATGGACGTGACATGGAACTTTATTCCTTTAGCTCAATATCTCCTTGGCTTATTGTAGCCATTTCTCTCCGCATTCTTATGAGATACGGACATGACTTTTCTCTACAGACTTCTCAACTCCAGATGACATCCCATCACATGACACACACAAAGGAAAGGAAATGATCATGTGAAACTTCCCCACCTGAACCATTATTGCTCTATGTAATATTGCATTATATACGTGAAACGATTTATTAATCAAACTGATCGAGTAAAAACTATCTGTCTGCCTCGAGTAATTGAACATAGTCACAATGTTTGTTTAGTTACAATGGAGACAGATAGAGCAAAAAAAAATTTGACAAAGAGAAAGTTACGTCTCTTTTAATACAAGAACAACATGCGACTGCTATACAAGTTTCATATTCCACTCTTTGTTTGTTTGTTTGTGTGTCCCGCTTTGTAAAATCTTTGCGGAAGAGCGAGTGAAGCCGGGAGTTTATTTCCCTTTGTACGTCCGATGTTTTGTAGAAGAGAAAGGATATTTCTGTATATTTTTTAGCTTTGTACTATCATACTACTCAAAGTCTCGTTCCAATTCGCAGCTTGTTTTATGTCCAAGCAGTGTGTAGTGTTGTTATAATTCTATCTCACGGCTCATGAGGCATAGAGCAGTAGTGAAGCCGCAATCAGATGAGTATTAATCCACAAGTGGAGTCATCACCATCATCATGATCCCCTTTGAGGACTAAATCCACACTTACATTATAGAGCGGATGAAAGAGGGAGAGCATACGTGTTGGTGGCTTCCGCAGTCCACTTGGTTATGTAATGTTTGTGCGTAGACTTGGTAATAATTCACTTCCAAAATCCATCATTCATGTGGAACGGTGTGTGAAGAGCAAGAGCAGAGAGAGAAAGACACGTCCGTCCGTCTCGCCTCTGTATCCCCAAAGTCATCAACTTGATTACATATACTAGAGAAATGTAATCCAATTAATTCCGCCTTCAATAATTGTCCATGGAGAGTGTGAAAGGCTTTGGCGGAAATTAATCAAAAAGGGATCTATCTACAGGACCCTATCATAATCATGCATAAGGCCTGAGTCAAACACGCTCTACTGTATGTGATCACAGAGGATGATGTGAACGTGTGTGGACTGTGGATTGTATTTCCAATTTGATCCCGATTCCAGGTGTCTAATAATCAGAATCAGTGTGTCCTTTAAGCTCTTTAGAGAACACTGTCTATCTCCCCCTGTTGTGTGATCATAAAGGCCATACAATGTTAACCGCTTCAATGCTTTCTCCAAATAGAAATGTCAACCAACCAGACCGGCATTATGGATTGAATGGAAAACTATTAATCTGACAGCAATATTATAGCCAGCACAGATCCCTTTCAATCGTGTCTCAAACAAGCTTTGAATGCTAAGGGTTAAGTGCCCTTGTCATTGCTCCTTCATATTTAGCAAAGTCAACTGTCTTAATGTGTACAAAATAAGTGCCGTGTCTTGAGGGATTTTGAGGGTATCACACGTAAACTCAAGCGTTATTCTTTCAATGTCAAAATTCTGGGGAAAGTTTGCTTTCACCAGTGAAAGTTAGCTTTTTAAATCCTTGTTAATTGTCTAGTAAATTTCTTCGGCGCTGATCCGAATGTTATCGTCGCCGTTAGTACAAGAGTTGAAAACTTGGAATTCAGACCAATAAACTAAGAGAATTTCCATTCCAATTTAGTCAGCAGATTCAAAACATTTTCACACACGTGTGCAAATAATTATTGTGCAAGAACTGCAGAACAAGTTCCCAAGTGCTATTGACATTTTTTTAAAATCCCATTCTATGTTCAAAGGACTTATGGGAGCCCTTGATCCTCATTTCCACTTTCATTTCCTCCTCCACACCCACTTCCATATCCTTTGTTGTTCTTCCACTTTCCCCTGTTTCCCATACTCACTCACACTTTCCCCATCCCTCTCTCGCTACACAACAACAACAACAACAACTCTTTCATCTTGAACACGAGTCCACAATAATGCGTCGTCACAAATAGTTTCACCTCCCCCCTAGGCGCTTGTTGAGTCAACGGCGCTTTTTGGATAGAAGGAAATGAGGACAGTTGTTCATGTAATTTATTCCACAGCACATATAATTATTTTTCAACGCTCTCCCTTTATTATTCATCAAGTGGATTTTTACGGTTATTTACTCTCTGATTTCATCATGTGGTATGTACCTCTCGCATCTTCAAAGCCAGGAGCAGCAGCAGGAGCAGGACGGAAATGAGCAGTAGTAAACAAAGGCTTGAAATGGTCAAAGTGAATAAATTCCACACATGTTTAGTATCAACTTTTCATTCCTCACCACCCTCCCGCTATAAACAGAAATGCACACAAAAAAAACACAAGCATTACAGGACTCATAAAACGTGTCTCATTTAAACTAGTAGAGCATAGTATAGTGAAAGCTGTTGACTATTACGACCTGCCCTACATAATAGTGCACAAGTAAATCTGTGGAGCTGTTGGAAATATAAATGAAAGGCTTAGCAGAAAATTAGTTTGCCTTTTTTATGAGGAGGCGGCGCTGGTGCGCTTTAGTGCGTAAAGGGCCTAAAGGGAAGACTGACTATTATCTTGAAAAAACACATTCTGACCTTGAGCTCAAGTTGAAAAAATTTAAAGCTTGTGCGTGCTTTTTTGGCTGTTGGGTAAATGTTGGGGAAAGGGAAATCCTATTGCTTTGTGCCGCTGGAGATAAGGTGAAAGAGGGGAGAAAATTGGAGAAAGCTCACTCATTTTCACCCGTCATCCACATTTACTCTGTGGCTTTTCCATTAGCTAAATGATATTTTTTTTTGTACAAGAATCAAGACGGGAACGGCGGTATAAATTATCATGACTGTTTGATTATTTTTTTGCAGGGGGGCGAGAAGGAGAAGAAAAAGGGTTGAACTCTACATTCTTTTTGGGTGTTGCATGAAGAAAAAGCGAAAAGTGTGCTGGAGTGACTGTGCTTGTTATGAGGAAGAAAGAAGAAAAAAAAATGAACGGAACTCTGTACAGTTTACCTTCTGCTTCGCTGACACATTTAAGGAAACCTGAAATGCCGGCGGAGCAGCGGGAGAAATTACTTGCAATGCACAAAGCCAGCCGAGCCAATGCAGGTTTCTCATAATCCTCACATTTATTTTCACTCTTTGTCTTGGTGGACCTGCTGGAGTCGGGGGACACGTAGTAGTTGTACCTTGAATGAATATGTCCGCAGGGACCACACTTGTCTTACTTTCCTCTCACATTATCTTCACAAACATGGACACTTTTAATGGACGAATAGTTGTCGTTTTTCCACACACACACACATGCACCAACCATAGAGTCATGTGCAAAGATGAAATGAAAACATTTATGTCCTGTGTCTCCATCACAATCTGAAATGTCTAAGGCGAGGATTTATTTCATCTTCATCCTGACAGTCAGTCCCATTAATGATAATGTAAGAAAGAAAAAAAAATTCACATGCAGGGACGATCTAGAAGTCATTTTTTTTCTCGTCTGACAAGCTCTACACCGTCATGGAAATCTCTACTACTGTAATATGTTAGTCATATATAAGGAAAAATTTCTATATGTATGTCAACGTGCCTTTGAATTCTTTATAGCCCCCAAGAGATCAAATTTTTCTTTCACTGCTCAACAAGTGATCTCTCTCACACCACCCTTTCTCTCCTCCATTAGAACTGTTGGTTGCCTCAGTGACCCTAACCTCCAACTTGTTTTCTAAATATTTTTCCCCTATCCAGTTTCATTCTCCGCAGTATAGTGAAGGAAAATTCCGACTAAATCAATAGCTATTCTGATGGAAATTTCCTGGAAATTTAATAAAATTTTACAAGGATTCACAACCACTCAACCATTCACTTCCTCTTCCAGCTTGGGGCGGAGTGGGGTGAAAGTCGCATTTATATGATCAACATTTTCTTATGGCCTTTAACATGGACACATTTTAAGTCATATCACAGGGGGTCCACATGGGAAACACAGCTTGACAGACTTTTTTAGTACAAAATTATCTCAGGGTACACATTGATTTTCTCGGTGTTGATCCCCATAAGAAATTTTTGCATTATGCAATCCAGAGGACAAGGTGAAAGTATATATATTCGCCCTAGATAAATAATATGGGTCGTTAAAGGCCGGAAGTTTCCTTAATTTTTATCATTTCCGACACTACTGCTGCTGCGTAGCCCTAAATTGAAATTTCCAAGGCTTGCCTCATAAATTAGAGAAATTTCCGTTACACATCACAAGATGAACATTTGGACGACCATACAAATGTGTATATAGACCAGTAGTCTAAGGAAATGGTAGGGATATCCGAATGTCCACATCCCACTCTCATATCGTAGTCCCCTGCTCAGTCAGTCAGCCAGTCAGTTCTTTATTAATTTCTATACTAACCCTGTGCTGTGGCTCATTTCCCAGGGATATACGTGGCCGTGGTACTCGCCGTCTACGTCATCCTCCTCACAATCCTCTTGTGTCGTTATGCTCGAAGGCAACGTCTGACGGAGGACGTTGGCAGTGATGAGGAGCACGGCTCAGGTCTCCTTCAATTCTCCAGCCGGAAGTTACGCCGTCTCAAAGCTCTACTCTGTTGTTACCAAAGTTCGTCGTCGGGCTCTTCGGATCATCCATTGACGAGATTAGAGCCAACGGAAGGCAGTCGACTCGGAGCCAGCACAGTCACTCAAGTCGGAGATCAGCATACGGCAGTCTAATCGCAAATTTGACTGCTGTATACAAATTTGAGAGTTTGTTTGTATGTATATATATATATATGTGTGTGTGTGTGCGGCATGGAGTGGAAGGATTTAGTTCTATTTAAATACATAGTAGCGTACAAAATAAATGCGAGCAGAGATATTAAATGCCAGCCAGCCAATATATTCCAATTCCGTATGGAATCAATAATAATGCTAAGACATAGAGAGTACAGGGTGGCCCAGTAATAGGTGTGCTACTTTGAACTTGAATAACTTTTGACCTTCTCAAGCTATAGGCATGTTGGTTACCAATTCTGAAACTAGAGTCTTGGGGTAATGTTTTTATGTACTGCTTAGAAAGATCGCCCAATCGGCTGAGATATTCTTCCCCATAGAAAAACGTTGTTTTAACATTTAAATTTAAGTTGCGTTTTCAGTACATTTTGGAAACTTTGGACTGCTATATCTCCCAGAATAATGATCTCAGAAACATGTGGAGCACATTGTTCGAAAGCTGAGAGCTCAGAAAATGTGTCTAAACAGTCAGGTGACCTCAAGAAGGAACCCAAAATTTCAAAAGTCGCAGCCGAGATTTTTCAAAATTTAGAGTTCCCTCTTGAGGTCACCTTTTGAATGCAGAAAAACATTTTCTAAAATTTTAGCTTTTGGATGGTGTGCTCCACATGTCCATGCGACCATTATTTTGGGAGACATAGGCGTTCAAACTTTGGAAAATGGAATGCAAGCGCCCCTTAAATTTACATGCCAAAACTTTACTTTTTTGTGCGAGTACGAGTATCTCGGGCGATTGTTGGGCGATTTTTATGAGCAGTTAATCAAAATATTACCCTAAGACTCTAGTTTCAGAATTGGTAACCAATATGCCTATAGTTTGAAAACTTGAAAAGTTATTCAAGTTCAAAGTAGTACACCGATCACTGGGCCACCCTGTATATATGCGTACCTTTATAAACAAATAGAATATGGATAAGTGCTCCCTTCACATTTCACATCCCATTGGATTATTAAGAGACAGATCTGCCCTGCTGCTACTTCTATATACTCTACTTGTTAATTCTCTGATTAAATTCTCGCAATATGGATGAAGCTTCGATGTAAACTGAACAGCATGTCGATGAACAACTTCGTTCCATGTGTCCATAATAATCTCCAAGCTCACTCCATTCCCACGTAATGCACAAAGACAAAAATAAAGTTGATTGTGAACAGAAGGTATGATGATGATGATAGCGTGCAAGTAATAAAATTGGACAGGGTAAAAATATATAAATAGATCCATCGAGTTATATTTTCTAATAGGAAATAAAATCGCGCGCTCTCTCTCTCTCCCAGTTCTTTCTCCCCGTTTCATTTTAATTGTTTTTTTTATTGTCCTGCAGGCATGGCGGAGGTTAAGGAGAAATGGTGCAAGAGAGAGAGAGGGAGACAAAAAAGTGAGAAAGGCTACGAAGAACAACATGGAAATTCACATGATACTTGGCTATATAATTATATATATAATAATAATATAATATATTCATTACTCATGATAATAATAATATGCTTATGTAATAATTTCTTTACGTAGCCAAACAGTCAGTGGAAATAAATAATAATAATAATCAAATTCTATAATAATAACAAGTTTTTTTTTATATATATTAATGACTCGAAATTATTCGCGCGCGGGTGGTCGTATCAAAAATTATTATGCACATTGCTCATATACACGCACTACGGGGCCAAATTGTCCAACGGGGTAGCGACTTAACTTTTTTCTTCAACTTTATAACGTTAAAACTGGATCCACATTCACACTGATGTCCTCTAAAGTTTGACAGGCGTCGCAAGAACAAGTTGGCAAGAAATTATATTCTTCTTTTAGCGGATCATTTGTCATGATCTTAATTCTAAAGGATACGATGATGGAGTAAAAGCAAAGGTTCTCGCTTTTCAAAACAACAAAAAAAGTTTTTCGTCACGTCCAACATTTTTCTTCGTCCATACTTTCATACTTTTCGTCGTCGTCGTCGTCGTCACAGGTCAAAAATCAAGCTTGCTTTCACCAACAAAATCACACCAGCACTTGAATCATTAAAACAACAATAGTAATATGTCGTAGTTTCTCACTAATAAAACTTTTGACTCAAGTCCTCTTGATCACAGGCTTAAGAACCGAATCCATTATCACCGTATAGCAATATGTAATTATATGCGCATATAAAAATTCTCTTTATAACTAAACTGTAATGCTCCAGAGTAATAATAATTATAATAACAAGAGCATATAACATTCAGAGACATAGTAGGAGCAGCCTTATCAAGTTTCTCTGTCATTCACAGAGTAAAAGATTTGATTATGCGGGCAAGCAAGGGATCTGTAATGTCTCACAACGGTCACTATACGACTACGTTCATGTTTTGAGATCTTCCGTTGACATCCCCATTGACAATAATTCATTCATTTCTTCCCACATTTCAAATTTGCACACACACGCACAAGCACATTTCAATAGCTTCGTCCAGGCTCTCGACCCGGCTCTGATTCCAAATAGATTGGCGTCACATTGGCAGGCTTGAATTTCCTAGAAAGTAATTTACAAATTATGTTATATATATAAATATAAAACATCTATATTTTTATCAACTATAAAAATTGTAGGAAAAAATCCCAAAATTAACTTACGAGTACGGAGAACTAGGAACTCCGACAATGAACAACTGATTGCTTCTCCAGTGGATTCGCCACAAGCCGCGGTGAAAGCCTCGAGCATCCAAATCCCATATTTTAAAGCACTGGAAAAGAGATAAATATGATTAATAGCCCACCTACGCAATCATCTAGCTCATCAGGCGCTCCATTTGCTGGAAACAAAATTGACGATTTAGTTAAAGGGGGAAAAAAGGACAACTGTTAATCAAGCTCCAACTTGCTGGAAAACTTTCTCCAGGGAAATCCACAAGATTTTGTAGAACAAGAGTGAGCAATGTCTTTTAATTACGACTGACATCATCATCATAATGTCCCCCCGCCGCAACTTTTTTGACCATTCATCGTGAAAAAAAAAGTTGGTGGGAAGTTGGACGACGGACATAATTATTACACGCTTGGTAGCGGAAGGGAACTAATTCATATGAGGGGGAGTGTGCATACATAAAGTAGCCCGACTATAATTACATAATATGGTACACATTGTAAGGAACAAGAGTCTTGCTTACTTTGGCAACTTGGAGCCAAGTTTTATAGTCTCGTGGGTCGTCCATTTTGATGAACATGACATATGCACCGCCCTACAAACATTGAGAAACTTGTCAGGAAAAGAAAATCTTCTCGTTAGCACCAGCACCATCATCATTATTATTCCTCCTCATAATTTATCCATCCAATTCCCTTGCAAAGTCCTAAAATTTTCTAATTAGTCAATTAATTATGTGCATACAAACCTTCTTCCAAATAAATTCATTCCATTATAATCTCCACACACACACACATGCAAACACACACACACACACACACATACACATGCAAACACTCACCTTGGTCGAGGAAGGAATGAAATTTGACTCGCATGGAGACTTGCTATGGTCCAGCACTTGAGCCTCACCAAGTAATTTCTCCAATAATTTCTCGTAATTGTGCTTCTTCAGACTGGAATTTAGAAACAGATGGATCTCATTAGGGCCTCATGATCCTCACAATAATTAGCCCAGCAAAGTAAACAAGGGCCGAAATGACATGCAGACTTTGAAGAGCAGCCGGGAGGCCATTAGAAATTCATTAGCATCTTATGTTTACCAACCTATCAACCTTGCTAATCACCACTCCAGGGGATGTATTAAAGGAACGTTTTTTAAAGTAGACGTCTTGGAAATAGGAGTTCATGTTCAGACCGGAAGCCCCGAAATGGTAAGTTCGCGAGACGTCAGGAATTATACACTCCCGGCCTCGTCGAATATCTGGGAGTCTCATCCACATGTCCCAGTCCCACATCTGCAAGTCAAAGAAAATAAAATCCGCTGCTGTTTTTTTTTTCAAATCAAAGGCAATGAGTGAGTTGAACATTTACCTTCTCAGGCGTGGGCCACCTGTGCTCTAGCTCATTCTTGTAGAGAGATTTTTTAAGGATCCATCCCAAGCCCGGCATAGTCTCTACTCGATACAAGAGGCTTGGATCCGAGCTGGTGTGCTCATAGCCCTGATCATTCCATGCAGATACACAGTACACGCTCGGGTCCTCCTCTAACAGTCTCACCGTTTGACTGAAGTAACTGCAAACAAACAGACACAGATTCCGGTTCAAAATAGCTCTCATCTTTTTAGTATATAACACATTACAAATACGCTCACAACACACAAGAGTGTCTCAACGTGTGAAAATGTATGACAGACAGACATGAAGGGCATATTAGACCATTCATTCTACCCGCATTCCATTCATTCCATCAACAAATTCTCTTCTACAGATTACATAGACGCCCTCTACTTGACAGGCCCCAGAAAATTCCTTATGTATACTCACATAGGAATGCACTGGAACACATGGGCCGCATACGAAAGCTTTGGAACACATGGGCCATATGAAACCATTGGAACACATTTCCCATAAGAAAGCATTGGAACAATTTTCCCATAAGAAAGCATTGGAACACATTTCCCATAAGAAGGCATTGGAACACATTTCCCATAAGAAAGCATTGGAACACATTTCCCATAAGAA